>JAVQJG010060287.1:0-29995 GCA_036024015.1 Craterocephalus amniculus | reverse complement strand
GCTACAACATAGGTACAGGTGGAAAAATACCGAACTTCCCCTTTAAGCATTTGTATATATTTATTAAGACTTATACAAGGAAGTGTGTATGTGTATGTGCACTCAGTTATTAGGAAATTGCTTCTTGCATTGCAGTTTTAACCAGAACTAAGTTTACATTGTATTGTATGAGAAAGTAATATTACATTTTTTTTTCTTTTCTTTCAGATTGCACATCGTCTTTAGTAGTCTGAAGAAAATGGCTAATTTTGAGGTGGTCTTTGCCATCAGTCTGATCGACAAAGTCTATGTCCTTCATCTAGAGAGCTTCAAAAACATGATTGGAAGCACAACGTAAGTATGGCTCAAATTTTATTCATCAGGCTAGAAATGACTCAACTTGTACTCTACTGGCATAGTGATGCTAAAAGTTTTGGAGGTTTTTTCACAAACATGATCTGATACATCATTCAGATTATCACAAAAGACCATGTAGATCAACTTAATTCAAAGTTTTGCTACAGACTGAAGGACTGAAACATGTAACCTGGTGGAACTTAAAAGACCAAAGCAGTTTAAGTGAGCTTTCAGTTGGTGAGGAAAATGATCCTGTGTTAACTTAATGATGATTTACACCAGCTTGTCTGACTCAAATCTGGGGGTAACTGCGTGTCGTCCATAGTGTTTGGTCCACTTAACAGAAGTGCGATGTTAAAGAATACCAGCAAAAAGAAGGCGGATACTTTTTTCAGGATTCCCACCCAAAAGAACCGCATCCCCCCGACTAACCTGGTGGGAATGCATCCAAAGTGCATTGTGAAAGTAAACTCAGATGGACTCAGTGTTGTAACTCTGAAATAGAGCCAAGTCCCCAACATAATGAGTCTAGTGGACTATTAAGTGTAAACATGACCCAAGGTACAGAAACATCTTTTAAAAAAATCCGCCATCGGTCCTGAACTTCAGCTTGAAAGAATTTTGTCTTGATCATCTCTAACGATCGATTTCTTTTGGATAGCTTCTGAATGCTGGTGGGTTCCCTCATACGAATTGATCATTTCAGATCTCTCCATATTAATTCTTCTTGAAATTCAGGACTTGGCTTTAACATGAAATCTCTTCTTTACAATAAGAAATTTTTTCACTTTGTTCGGCTTCTCAGAGCCTGAGAATAATTACTTTTCAGTAATAAATCAGAAGGGTTCAAAAACTTTAAAGCACAGTTTTAATTTTCTTTAAAGCCTGTCAGATAAAAAAATATGCACATAGTTTATGTTTGGTATTTTCTTTTCTGTGTAGGATCCAACAGATTGAAGAAATTGTGGCATCATTCACTCCAGGCAAGAACCTCTTGACAAAAATTGTCAGAAAGATTCACGATACTCTGCTGCGATGAGATCAACTATCACACTCTGCAACTATTTGCGATTTATTCCACTGTACATTATACATGTTAAAAACTTTCAGTTTCATTGACAAAACCTTTTTATATTTTTGTTAAATCAAACAAAAATAATGTACAGTTTTTCAATCAGTTTTTGTCCTCATATTGTAAACAAAAACGTGATGAATGTTTTTTTGTATCTTTGAGCTAAAATTGCAAATGCTTTCATTTCACTGTTAAATTGGAGTCAAATTTGTTGTTTCCAACATGCAGCTTAAAAAAAAAAAAAATCTTTGCACAAAGCTTGTAAGAAAGGTCGGCAGGTTTTTTTTCCTCCAAACTTAAAAAAAAAAACAACATATTAGTAAGTGATTGTTATCGAACAAGAGTTTTTCCCCAGGAAAAATGAAGTTCTGATTTTTTTCTCAGTGATCAAAGTTTGACAACTATGTAAAACTTTGACCCAAGCTCTTTATTTTTCCTTTTTTTTATATATATATATTTTTTTGGACTGTTTCTACTGTCACCTGTACAAGGTGGACTTGGACTGTCTTGTAATTGCAGCTTAGTAAGGCAGTGAACATACAGCATGTGTTACATCCACCAAGGGATGCAACATGCCAATGACCAGGGAATAATAAGCACATGACATGAATAAATATTTTCCATGACATTTACCAAAAACTCTTTTGCAGAAAGCATGAATTGTAAATTAAATGTAAATGTTTTGCATTAGTATTTTCTGTTTGTCAGTCCTTGTAAGTTTTATAGAAAATGTACGTAAAAGCTTTGTTTTTCTGTTGGCAAAATAAAGCTGTATCTAAGCTTCTCCATATCATGACACTGAATATGAATATGATTTCAGTTAGTTTAAATAAAGTTACTTTATTTTAAATTATCTTTAAGTTTATAGGTGCAGTGGTAGCACCCTCCTGGATGCTTCAGAGGGCGCTATAGATCTATGAAATACATAATCTTAAAGACATTCCTTCCCTGAAAAAGGATAATGTATATTTGTGTGAAGTTTGTAAACCGATAAATTGTTAATGTTACTTTTTAAATGGTGGAACTACTTGTAACAAGAAGAAGACATAGTAGCCATACATATGCTTTAATTCAACTTAAAGATGCATGAACAGCTTAATTTAATTGTTCCTAAAATATTTATGTAAATCAGGATTATTTGATCTGATGATGGAGCTGTTGTCTGATCACAACTGAGACTTGAAAAGTCAAAGACACGAGCTTGATCTTGTGGCTACCCTCGGTCTAAAGCGGTCAAGAAATGACTGACATGGACAGTGTCCAGAGTTCACCTGAAAGGTCAAACAAACACAGTCGGAGCCTCTAGGAGGTTGAGGGGCGAGGGCAAGGACAGTCCACTCGCTGAGCGGCAACATTAAGGGTCAAAGTGGACTTTCCAAACCGTCACCCTCGACTGAGCCATCAGGGGAGACGAGCGCCACCCTCCTTCCCACAGGACAAAGGCTCCTGTCAAACTAAATAGAGGACAGCAGCATTTGGGTCTCGTGACCTCCTGAGGGTCAACTCCATTTGATTTTAATCGATCGGTTGAAGGATTTTTATTATTTATTGAACATTTCGAGTGATTCATTCGTTACATAAGAAAAAATTGCAGATGGGAAAGATGTAAAACACTTTAATCCAACTGAAATGATGGGGTCTTTTTCTGGTTGTGTTACATATTTATATAGATATTTATATTTATATTTTTGTACAAAGAATACATTCCTTTTTTAACTTATAAGTTTATTGAAACTAATTAGAAGAATCTGTTTACACTAAAAAGTACAGTTTTCTAATTAAATGTTGCTGAAACTCCAAACAATATATGTGCTGAAATGCTCATAACGCAATGTTTTTATAAATTTGGAAAAATATTCTCAAACTTAATTTAGACTTTTCAGGAGGAGTGTAAGGGCAGCAGATAACATCAGATATTTTTACAAACTGGTGAGAACTGCTGCAACTAAACATCAACAAAACAAAGGACTTGGAGGGGGAATTCTTGAGATCAAGGACTCCTACAACTACTACTCCCCTTTCCAACCGAAGGGGGGCTAATGGTGGGAAATGCATAGGAGTAAAAATACCTTGGGGCTGACTCGAATAGGAAGACTCTCTTCATGAGCCCGAATTGCCATATTTTTGCAAGCGCATCTGTCTTTCAGTATTTTACACCACCATACTACAGAAGCATTATGTATCTTCCCATTGCCATTCTACACTATTCTAGATCTGGAGTTGCATTGTAATATATTAGTATTTTCATTTATATTTGCTTCATAGTTAAGTGTTTATTTCCTTGAAGAGCATGAATGACATCCAGACATTTTGGCCAACTGTCTGACAGCTGAAGCGTTTGGTGGTACTACACACCAAGCCAGAGTATTGCAAATCTATCCTCAGTCCTGCTTTAGTGAGATATTTAAACCTGGTCTCAGCAAATAAATTATAAGGAAAATCTTTACATAAAACTGCCCTGTTGGACAACTACAGTTTGACAACTGTATATAATTTATGAGTAGTGTATCTTTACATGGCAGTGCAGCTGTCAGATAAGAATGGCTTCAAACTAAAACACAAACCTCCGTTTTTTCAAGGGTTTATGGATCTTTATGGTTCTATAAAATTCAAAGTTTTCTTATATGAAAGGTGTGATGAAACATTGTTTACTGCCCAATAGAAAAATGAACCATTTCATTGTGAGCAAGATTAAACCAGGCCTGAACACATTGTCACCACACCGAAAGCCTAATTCTGTAAAGTGGAACATTTAGCCTCGAGTGACCTGGTCCAAATCTGTTTATCCTCAGATCCATGAGCAGTATTTCACCTAAGTAACCTCATCAGTGTCCTCTACTGACAACAGAAAGAAGAATTGGGGTAATATAATTGGTTTTGGATGATGGAAAACTGCACAACCGTTTCATTTGTTTTTAACTCCACATGCAGCTGTCTGCCAGACAGACAGGTGTTTTATATTAGATAAACAGTCATATAAATGAGGAGTGTCTGCATTTGTTCTGGGTAAATCTGCAAGTAAAGAGTATTCTTTATTCATTTCGATGAGTGTGATTAAGTATTTCAGTATTCTTGTGGCTTCTTCTAAAACATAGGATATGACAAACGCTGTGTATGTTTGCTCATTCTAAATCCTGCAGATGGAAAAACAACTCTAAAAAGTTTGAGACACTGTAAAATGTAAGTAAAAACAGAAAGGAACAATGTGCATTTCTCATGAACCCACATTTTGTTCCCAAATGAACACAAACAGGACATCAGGATACATTTTCCCATTTCATGGAAAATATTAGTTTACTTTGAATTTGATGGAAGCAGCACATCTAAATAATGTGGGGAACAAGGATCTTCAGGCTCTCAGGCTGCTGTGCGCTGAAAACAGACATGATTCTGGACTGGAAATCACTGCATAGGCGAAGGAACACAGTTCAACGTGCATTTAAAGACTCGCAACAGAAGAAACATCTTATACACTGGAAAATATTATCCCAGTACAACTACTTGGAGTGTCTCTGCTATCAAGTTAAAAAGGAGCCGACATTTTCTCTCGCAATAGTACAGAAGTCTTTTATCAACATCCGATATGTTCATTATGTTTTACTGAGAATAAAATGTGGGTTTCTGCGATTTGCAAAAAATTGAACTCTCTCTTTATTCAGTTTATACAGCAGCAAACTCAGGGAGGTGGCTTGGGCTGTACAGTGTGGTGGTCTGGCTTTGCCACTTTATGGTATCTCTTGTCCATTCAGAAGGACGGATCTATAAATAAGTTGAAACATATTCCAGGAGATCATCATTATCCTGTGGTGTAACATTTTTGTCTAAATTTAAATATATTTTGGGGACTCTTCCATACATTGAGGTCACTGATGGGTATTATGAGAATGAAAGTACAATGAATAAGGTTTACATTTGCTCTTTACATACATGAAGCCAGATTCTGTTCTTATATAACAGCCAATACTACTCAGGCCTTAAAATGACCATTTAGAAAAGCCAGAGTGCTGCTGGTGCCAAACTTTTGCTCTTTATAGATGAACAGAGATTAATTTGCAGTAAAAGTCCAGCCATCCATACAGCTGCAATTACAGGCCACCAACACATCCAGTTACTAGTAATTTACCTCACTTGTCCTTCTCTTCCTCTGACCTTGTGACCAGATTTCTCCATGGAACAACTCATCCATGCCTTATGATAATTATCTAAAAGGCGCGCTCGAATCCAGCTGCGACAGTGTTACTCCTAACTAAAACGACAAAAGCATTTTAAACTAGATGCTTGACAGCACACAGTTCTGTGGAAGCACGTAAAATTGTCAACAGCAAATAGTCTCTGAATAAGGTTAACAATGATGTTAGTTTAATTGTGGAGTTGCTGTTTGAGTTTTGATAAATTCTTCCAGTCGATTTTATCTAAGTAAATGGTCAAGATATTGCAGGCAAAAGTTTGAAGAAAAACAACAGGGGTTGATTTAATGCAAGCAAACATATGATGTTTTACTTTAATTATAATTCACAATCTGTCACATATATATTTCAGCTTACTGTGGGTCAAATCTTGAAATTTGTCATTTTCAGAGATCATATTAGCTCACTTTCTTCTTAATACCTGTGTTCATTTGAACTGAAGGGGTAAAGGTCCACATTAGTTCGGACATTATTGGCGTTAAAGGTGCATTATGTAATAAAATCAAAAGGAGGAAAAAATATTAAATATTAAAAACTGTGTTTCTATTGGCATCTAATCAATTCATCAAAATAATTTTGTGCAATCTCAATTCTCTGAGCTTTAAAGCTGGAGTGCTGGCTTTGTTTGTTAGGTTTTATTTATTTATGAAGTTAGTTACCTGTTGTGCAGTAATCAGAAACCACTGGATCCACTTATCTTAAAACACCGCAATTCATGTACAGGGCTGTTTCAGATGAGGAAAAACTGCTAAGAATAAAGACAAAATTACATTGTCCTGAAATTCATGAAGTTACAGTAATTTGAGTAACAAGATGCATAATGACATGAAATCCTGTCAAATGATAATCAAATTTAAAGACTACTTAGAAATAATACATTGAACAAATACATAATGGAAAGTCCCATTTGTCCTGTCTTTTTGTTGTTGGGGAAACATGAATACTGACCATGAATTAATTTATACTGTATGGATCCAAGTATTATTGAATCATTTTGCATTGACAAACTTTTGTGTGATATATTGAATATCAATTTATCACTGTTTTTACATACAAACATAAAGTAGTTAAAAGGGATGGATTTTGAGTTCTTACTTGTTGACACTCCTTTTTGGTGCAGGATTTAAACAAAATGTCTAGATACTTTTGATTATTGAGACTTTTTTTGTTTCTTGTTTTTTATGTTGAGTGTGGACTTTTACTCCATTTATTACAATTTCCTCTTTTTTCATTTGTTTACTTTGTTTTCTTTTATTTTGTTTGAAAAATAAAATAATTTGGCACCACTGACACCACTGTGTATGTGCATTTAAAGTTTTTTTAATGCACATCTTTACCACTCGGCGCTGTACTTTTAAGTTACTTCTTAACAAGCTTTCAAGCCCTTTTTCTTATACGTATATTCTATTGAGGTGTTGGGTTCATCTGGGGATTATTTATGGAATTTTAAGCATCTTGTCCCTCTTGATTTCCAATATCCCTGACTCAAATAATGTTAGATAAAGCCTTTTTTAGTTTTTTGTCAGTCTAGTAGCTTGTTAATTAAAGACATTTTTCTCCAGGCATAAATAAAAGAGATATGTGCTAACTGAGTGGTAAAGACTGTATTACCACAAATCCCCAGTCCCGACATTTATTTCACTTCATTGTTAATGCCAGAAACACAGTTTTATATGACAACAAATATGAAACACTCTCAACACCCTTGGAGAATACCACAGAATACAATGGTAGCAATATGAAACCTGCACATATGATGGATTGAGGATGTGTGTTTATTTTTATTTAGCACTATTTTCTTACAAAGGTTAAGAGTAGTCCATGGGCTCCCACTTAAACTGTTAATTTGTGTGACTAAACAAAAGTGTGCATAGTCGTGTCTTTGCACAGTTGTCACTGTCATCCTCTCATGTCTATCAGACTTCCCACCACCCCCAACCCCCACCCACTGGTACATCCCACTCCCAGTCATCCTGCTCTTTACTGTAGGCCTTCTGTGGCGCTGAGGTTACATTGTTAGGGGGTATTGAAGAGCGTCTTAATTGGACCCTCCAGGCAGGTAATTAGCTCTGATGGCATGTGCTCCCACGGTGACGTGAATGATGGGGGAAGGGGGGTCACGACCATGTCCTGCCCCTCGGTCCAATCCCCAACACACAAGTGAAGACTATGTGACCCAAGGAGCTGCCACATTCTCTGGTCATTCTTGAGAAAAGACAATGGGTCTGACTTGTTAAAATAGGCTCTGTCTCAGCAGGGGAACACGGAATAGCAGCAGCTGTCCAACAGCATCAAGCTTCAGTGATCAGAGCAGCCACACAAACCACGCAGTCCAAAGGGTTTTATTTCACTTCTGTGAGGGCACATTTCATCTCATTAGAAGGGAAGCACTGAAGAGATGTTAGCATCGTTTCCCTCTTAAATCTTGTGGCTGCTGTGCAGAGGAGATAGCGTTATTTGTTGATGAAATCATGAGACTAAACTCAAAGCAATGCACAAGAGTCAGTTTTCAAACACATGGCATGATTACTTCAGATGTGAAACAGAATTACAGCAACATGAGTAGAAATGTGATGATATGCAAGAGGATGGCGGTGAGGCTTAGTTCAGACAGAAGATTAATCTGAATTTGATGGGGGGAGGGGGGAATAAATTTAACTGGTTAACTGATTAATCCCATCTTATCAGTGACTCAAGCTCCCATTTATTTAACTCTTTAAAAGTTAAATGTCTGTGCAGTTTCTTTTACCAGCTGAAAGCCCTTTTTAGGGTTTTCGGTATGTTTTTTATTTACATCACAGCACAAAAACAAATCTGGAACATTATTACAGTGGTTCACATCCTACATATCAAACACTGAATTATGTTCCCGTAAGTAGTTACACGTTTTAGTTTCTCTCATGCAAAATGGGATGCCACAAGGGTCAGTTTCAGACACTTTTCAATTTTACATACTTCCCCTTGGATATACTATTCAGAGAAAGCAGGATCGATGCTCACAGCTTTTCATGTGACTGGGGTGCCAGTTTGGCAAGAGCAGAGAAGATTTGGAAAGTTCTTTATGTATGCAACCAACAACTCTGTGGCTAATCCCATAAATGCATTTTCCTTACAAATGTTAAGCCACTTAAAAGGGAAGTAAACAGACTTTGCAATGGCAAATGCTTAATTTAAGAGATGTGTGTAAAAAGTTTTAATATAGTATTATTTGCAGGGCATTTAAAGTTTGAAATTTGCCTCGGATTCATGCAGCGATCAGACACAGTTCTTACAAACACATAACTTAAAATGATATTGTTAATATCAATAACCATATACCGAAAAAAAACATTGTTACGGTCAATTTTATTCATGTAAGTGTGAAATCACTCATTGAAAGGTCCATAAATTAGATTCAAATGTTCATGGGTCATCCCTTGATTTTTGGGATTATAATTTCATCAGAAATACTAAAGAGTAAAACTTTTTAAAATAAAAAAAATGATGAACTGAATCAGGGCAAAATGAGCGAGCTGTGTTAATGGGCACAGAAGTAGGCTGGGCTATATTGTCACTGACATAAGGTACCTGTAGGAGGTACAGACTCATACCACAAGCAATTCAAAACATTTTTTATTGCTTAGGAAAAACTTTAGATAGTACCATTCTTAGGATCAAAGATGAGTTTGGAGATTAGACTACTGAAGTGAAACTTTAATTGATTCACTATGATAATATTTGACAAAGTATAATGTAAACCTTATATACAGTAATTAGACATTTTGTGTTGAATGTAAGTAAAAAAACATGATATCAGAATTGAACCAATGAGAGATATTATTTATCCTATTAATCATTTACCTTTTTAAAATTGAACTTGTATGTACAGGGCAAATTCAATCTTTTTGCCACGGCCCAATGCCGTTTCAGGTTTTCTTGTATCTATGGAAGAAAAACAAACACTACTGTATGAACGACACCAAACTAAGCATTGTGGGTAAAGAGCCTCTTCTCTTGCAGAATACTGATGACAAAACAGGAACACTGACCTTGTTCAGGGGAACACATCCTGGGGCACACATGCAACAACAATAATAGCTTTTCCTAAATATAAAAGGGCCTGATGGAGGAGGTTTTCCATTACAATGGATTGTGTGCTGCACCTTGCAAAAGAGGAAAATGAATTGTTTACGCTCAATGTAGATACTGAATCCAGTTCAAGCCCTGCCCCATGCTGCACATCAGTTTAATGGTATAAATTGTGATTGTTGCTGCTCTTTCATCCTGTTGTTTTGATTAAATGGTATCTAAAGCAAGCTATAATTTCATATAATTACATGTACTATTAAATATTGGAAGTTAAATGTACTGAATGTGTCAAAGAAAGAGTTTGGTTTGGTCTCTCTGACTGAAATGTCACATTAATATGAATTCTAAAGCATAAGTCTGTTAACTGCATGTTGCAGTTTTGTAGGGAGCAGCTGATATCAATAGTTTCAGATACTTGGAAAGTAGATTAAAGCGAGGACTAAGGCAAGGCAAGTTTATTTGTTCAGCATATTTCATGTACAAGACAAAGTGCTTTACATAAAACATTAACACCTTGTGGTCTAAAGCACTTTGAATTATCTTGACCAAATAAACTTGCCTTGCCTGATTCAAAGAAAATGAGAAGTAAAACAATTAAAACCTTAAATCCAGATGTGTGAATCCTACCTCAGATAGTCGTCCTGTGGGAACAGGATCAAAACTAAATACACACAACTAGTTTTGACTTCTTCTTGTCTTCTGTACATGGAGGGAGGCCTCTTGTCTTTTTGCAGCATGATTCATCGTGGTACAGTATACTGATTTGAGTTCAGTTCGATTGAATTTTGACCAAGGCCCACAACAAACCTGCCTTGCTTCCTTGAATGTATACTTTTCCCAGTACAGCAACAAATTCAAAATTTTACAAACCATTGAAAAAAGTTGGTTTTAGAGTTAATATTATTATCTGTCTGAGAAAACTAAAGGTGTACCTCATCTCTTGCTCTGCTAATGGAATCAGCTCCAAGCTCCTGAATCAATCAACAGGAAGGTAATACGCTGGATAAATAGCTGATTCCTGACTTTTCTTCATATATCTTATACTGGGTTCAACTTTTAAACAGCAAGAAAATATTATATCTCTTAGGGAAGGTGAACATGACATGCTCGGTCATGTGTTTCGTATTTATTCATACAACACAACTATAACATTTTTTTGTTTCTGTCTGTCCATTGGGTTCAAGTTTTTGTTTTTTGTTTGGTGAAGTCATTGTGTTGAACATAGCTGCTAACAAAGGCAATGTAAGCAGTAAAACTACGGTGGCTATGAAGTGCAAACCACATTAACAAATCACTAAACACAAATACAAATTAAAAAACACAGCAACAATTCAAGAATCACTACCGCAAATTAAGAATCACAACCGCAAATTAAAAATCACAAGCGCAAATTAAGAATCACTACCGCAAATGAAACATCTACACTACCTATAAGGTAATGATCTTGAATTGTTGTGTTTTTTATTTTGTATTTATGTTTATTTAGTGATTTGTTAATGTGGTTTGCATTTCAGGACCACCGTATAAAACAGCAAAGTTGAGACCAAAACAAAAAGCCTAAAGATATTTAATTAAATCTAATTTTAAAACAGCTGCTGTGTGTGTCACATCTTTGGATGTATTTCTATTTGAATATTATGATGTGAAAACTTCACAGCGGTCCAGTAAACGTGGACCTTGATAATCCAGCAGTGCTGTCACTGTCAAATCTTTCTGTCTTCGCCATGGATCCTCCGTCAGCTTCTTGTGAACCTCAAACGCACAAAGTGCACATTTCTGGGCAGCGTTATCGAGCGCCCCTTTGACACGAGGCGCTATTTTGAAATCTGAGCTTGCGTGGGAGGATTTATGAGCGTCTCCTGCACGAAGCCCATGGCGGCTGAACGTCCAGACTGCTGTATGGGTGAAAGCCGGCCATCTTGACCCACACCCTGGGACCGCTAACAGAGGCGCAACAACCACCTTTGCTAAGTGCATTCCCCAAGGCCCTGGCCTAAATCCCTGCTTGACCCTGACTGATAAACTTTGCTATGCATAGACCACAGAAACGTTTTTCCCTCTAAAATAAGCATTAGAGGATATATTTTACAATAGTGAGGTGTTTTTTGACGCAAGCTGACTCAAAATGTGCGTCAAAAGGCTTTTTAAATTGGTGCCTTACTGATGAATCTGACAATAGATGATAGATTAACCTGGAATTTCAATTTTAAACTGTATTAAAATCACTAAATCACAGCAATTATTTCTTGAAGACCCAAAAAAGAGAGCAGGGTGACCTTCATGGACAGACAAGACAAGAAGTTTTGGTGGCTCCGGGTTTGACATAGCTCTGAGTCGAGGGCAGTCTGGCCTGCATCAGCTGCCTGCAGACAGTAATTGGTCACGACTGCAGTGGCCTTGATGCTGCATGCTCCCACAAGAACAGGATTAACACGTTCTGGGTGCCTCAGGATCTGCTTGAGGAGCTGATAAGACTTTTGGAAAAACCTCTTTGTCTAGGATGTTCACATGGGGCCCAGGAATAGACGCAGCATTAGGTGGTGGCATCAAACTTCACCTTATTGGAAGAAACAGGTTTTAAGTTCCTTCGATGACTTTGTATCACTTGCAGAATTTCAGATGCATTTCAAAGGTGATGGCAGCACCCAAGCAGCAACACACAACTTGTCAGTAAGCAGGAGTATAAGCACATATTCTGTAGATCTCTGACCCTTCACCTGGATGACAGATTAGCCTGTAAATGCAACACTGAAGCTGTCTGCGAGAAGGACAGGATACTTCTACTCAGGGAAGCTTAGCCCTTCACTACTGGCAGCAAGGTGTTGCATATCTTTTACAAGTGTGGTGAGAATACTTCAAGATATAGGAGAATAACTGGAGTAACAAATGATAGTTGCATTTTTAAGTTTAGGTCCTGGCCAATATATGCATGAGAAGAATCACATCATTTGACCCTCTTTAAGGGATAAAATATAAAACCAGCCAGAAAAGAGATTTTTCTTTGTGTTGGGGCTTAATCCTTACAAGTTAAGAATAACTAGGCATTCCTGCAACCACCTGGTTTTACTAAAGGGGAAATATTCTCAATCCATCCCAAATTTCCTAACTTTTTGTGCTTGGATCATGTTTATGTCTTAAATGCTCCCTTTGAGATATCTGAGGTCATTTTCATTGACACAAGATAATGTTCAAAATTACTGCATTAAAAGTTGTTTTCTTTTAAGTATTACCTACCTATTTAAGTAGTTTTACATAGTTTTCTCTGTATTTTCTACTTGCTAATAGGTTTTATTATTTTTTTCCACCTGAGTGCTTCCATTTTCAGCTTATGTTAGTTTATTGCAGTGGGCCTTCAGAAAAGTTACAACTCTTGTCTTCATCACAACAAGCAACTGTTTCCTTCAACTTTATTTCTCTGTCTTTTGTGAATTTCTTATAGCCTGTCTACACTTTTCCAATATGAGCAAGATTAAGAATTAAGAGTTTTTAAATCTGTCAACACAATAGCTACAAATCCAGCATATTATATTTGTAAAGTGAATCTTGAATGCATTTATAATAATGCTGAAATCTGCAACAGTGCTTCCAAAAAGGTGGATTGCTGATAAAGTATAAATAAGGACCGTTGGATGATTTGTAAAATATTTAAAGACAGCATATTAAATGTTAATAAAAAAGCAATGTTGCCATTTTTTGGCAGTTATAAGCAATATCGTTTCTCTGACTGACACACTCTGTCAGAGAGGTACAGAAAATTACTGGGCTTTGTCAGAAAACAAGTAAGGAAATTTCAGAATTTGATCTCTTTGGATATTTGACAGTTTTAAAAAGATCTTGAATCATGATTTCAAACATAAAAACACATGTTTTTATGGTCAGTGACACTTTGTGTCCCCTATAAACAAATGCTACGTACAAAGCATACCTGTAGGTGTGTCTACACTGTACACTACACTACAAAAATCAAACCCATAAGACTGATATCAGACAAATACTTGATGTGATAAGAATGTCTATTTTTGCTAATGTATTTATACTAGCTGTTTCATGTCCTTTTTAATCTGCAACAGTTACTTTGTGTTCACATTTCATAGTGTGCCAGCAAACCAGAGGAGTTTAACTCCAGCACAATGCCTTACCTCAGCTGTCCCTCCTGTCTTATCGTGCCCTGCAGCTTGGCCGGATCGGGTGATATAAATTGAACTTGCCCAGTCCAGAGACGCCTGTTACTCCTTTGGGTCTGCACATTGTTTCGTCTAGGCCTGTATTTATTTAGATGTAAATCAGTTTGCAAAAGTGTTACGTCCTGTCCTTGTGTAGTGGGTGGTGGACTGGCTTTTGCTTTTTTTGAAGGAAGTCAGCCCCATCGAGATTGGAGTTTCTGCAGATTGTTTTCCATTATAAGGCTGTTATTGATGTGAGAGGGTGACATCATGCTACCTCACCCTTTACTGTAAGGTTTGTGAGAAATAATTCCCACACCCATCTCTTATTTATTACTCAGCAGTGTGAGGAGGCAGGACATCTTTTTGTGGTTCAAGAAGCTGCATCTTTGATTCATGCACCTGAGAGGGCTACCGAGTTTTTGCAAGATTTGGCTATTTGACTCTTAGATCTCACATTGACAATCTGGTGAAGAAACTAAAAGTGAGACTCAGCTTCTTTCCAGACACAAGTGGTGTTTTTATGTTATTAAAAAAATAAATTGAAAAAAATAAAGCTCTAAAGCCTCGATGTCTGATATGCCGGCTCTTCATAGGTCATGTTGCCATTATTATGTCGCACATGATGGTACAGTCCAGAGTGAAACATATTCACTTATGTGTATTATATATTCACATTGTGTATTTTGAAGCATAACCCAGATGGTTTCCTTAAACTTGATGGAGTGCTTTTAATGTATAGCAAAGTTGGACTTTTTGGTACGACTTTAACCTAAAGATGTCCAGTAACTCTTTTATCTTAAACTACATTCTGAACTCGTTTGATGGCGCTGTGGCATCTATTATTTGCATTTCTGGAAGTGAATTGTAAATAGACCCCTTCTTCTCTTTTAAAAATTGTTATGAACTAGTAAGCACTAATAGTCTATTTTCGTGTTCTGTTATTCGAAATTA
Source organism: Craterocephalus amniculus (assembly GCA_036024015.1). Taxonomy (NCBI): domain Eukaryota; kingdom Metazoa; phylum Chordata; class Actinopteri; order Atheriniformes; family Atherinidae; genus Craterocephalus; species Craterocephalus amniculus. The sequence continues at coordinate 15,215 of JAVQJG010060287.1, read as the reverse complement.
CATATTTATGTTATAATCATCATTAGTATTGAGAAAATAGCTCTTTTTCCCCAGGAAGGGATTTGGGATCCACCTGCTTCCCTTTAGCTTCGATTATAGTTGTAGTGCAGAAGTATAATTTTGGCACTGATTATTCCCAGCAGTGTTGTATAGTCCAGGGTATACGCAGATATACAGAGTATACCCACTTTTATTCCAGTCAGCATTGGGCATACCCACTTCTTAAACCCCTGAGATGTGAATCCATGACCCATCCTACCCTCTAACTGACTAGTATTTACTGGTTAAACTGGTTAACTCTTTATTAGGCATGAGGACTGATGAGTCAATGGCAGAGGTGGATAAATGTTCTCAAAAATGTACAACTGGCGTTGTTATCACTGGGACAAATCTTACAAGACCAATCTTACATGTAATGGTGTTATTTAGGCTACTTTTTTTTTTTAAATGGGCAAAAAAATATACTTCTCCAGGGAGCACTACATCACTGATCCCCAGTTCTTAAACAAGCTTTAAACCTATGATAAGAAACACAGCTGAATGTGATGATAACGGAATCAAATTAAATGATGAAAAAAGTATTAATCTCTTAAATGGAAAAATTAGAAAACCAATACGCTGTTAACATTAAAAATCCTTATTATAAATCATAAAATCAGATTAATAACGTGTAATGAGCATTCAGTAAAAATGTAGTCTTTGAAGAAATGATGCAGGTCACATTCAACTGCTCATGTAGGTGTAATAAATAACTCCAAACGCCAGACGTGCTGTTTTTCACAAATGCAATGGTCACCTGGGACTAACTATTGTGTTACCTTGATTTGACCTGTGAGCTTATCATGATGCTTTGTGAGAACACAAAAACACAATGGTCAGACGCAGCACTATCCCATTGTTGTTGTGTTTACTTCGTGGCGGTCTTCTTTACAAGTAAACAGGTACATAGTAAACATTTTGTGATTGACTTCCTGTTTTAGATTAGCCTGGGACACCAATGAGGAACTGTTCATTTAAGATTTTTTAGGCAAGTTGTTTATCAAAGTCTGAGTCCTTCTGTGTCCTCCTATTGCAGCTGTGAAACTCTAAAATATACCAGTGATAATAAGATTTATATGACAAAGTGAAATTATTTGACATAAGAACAAAAATATAGAAAATATAGCAAGGGTTGTAGTATTAGTTGATCAGGATAGATTTTAAGGTACCATGGTTTGTTCAGCAGGTGGCTACTAACACAGTTTGCTGAAAAAGGAATGAAGAAATGGGTTTTCCTAGTTTTGTGAAATGAGTTTACTGTGGAATACAAATTAATAAGACAAGGCAATTAAGGCAAGTTTAATTGTAGCACATTTCCTGTGCAAGACTATTTACATAAAACATTAAGCATCACAGATGGTGCATCTGAAACTATTATTTTGTATGTAATTGTTTTGTTTGTTTTACATATTATTATAACGGTTAATTTCTCACTTTGCATTACAATTTAAAGCCTTTTCCTTTCCATTAATCACCCTAATCGGAATTAATTTACGCATCCCTCCTTTCATGTCCTCCACAGGCTTCCGTAGACATTCCTTCACTGTCAGTGTGTGCGGTGACAGCCCAGCATCGGTGAGCTCCCAAACCATCTCCAATTGTAAATTATGGAAGAGATTAATAACATTGAAGTTGTTCCGTGCACAGAGTCCAACTACCTGAAACCGTTCCGTGTGCTCTATAACCAGGTGAGTTATCTCGGTGTAATTACGTCTGGTGGAGGCTGTTGGATGCTGTAGGCTAGCCCAACCCCCAATTCATTCTGCAGCTAGCAGACTAACATGAAGGCTAAGCTGACATTAAACACATACGTTGACAGCAACAAATGATAATACTTCAGCAGCAACGAGAAAAACAACTGTATTCAGCCTGTTTTCTCACACGGTGATGAAACAGTTGTCTGTATTTTATGTGAATTTGAGACAGCTAAGCTAACAAGCTAAAATGCTAACGGAGGCACTGCTGCAGAGGGTTTGTAATGGTTAAACATCACGTTAAGGTTAGCACGTGCTTTACATTAGTTTAAAGGGCTGTAGGCGACATTGTTTAGCAGGGCAGTGTGACAAAGGAGGGCATTTTTGGTGTAAAATGTGGGGCAGGTGAGACTTGTTGATCTCAGTTGTCAAACTAACTCAGTCTAGATGAAATATTAAATTCAGTCATCTCAGTTCAGGTTTACACATTGAATTACACTATAAGTTTGCAGGAAAAACTCTGAAGAGCTTTAGCAGCTCAAATCCTCTGGGAAGTTTTTAAGTTGTGCATATCACTTTCAAATTAAAGTAAAGACACAAATTTGAACTTTGAAACAGCAAGGAGGGACATCTATAAAACTCTGGACAGATTTACTTTTTAAATTGATTGTTATACTTTAATGTGATCATTTAGACCTTTGTATTGATTAGAGCTACCTCTATGACTAAATCTGGATCAGAGCTGAACTAAAGATTCCCCAGACAGGCAAAAAATAAGTTTGGAAAAGGTAAAAGGTTCCCTGCTGCAAAGACATTGGTGCAGGAGATCTAACTGGCTGAAGGATGTTTTGGGTTATTATGAGTTTTTACTGCTGCAGATTTCGCTTAAATCATGTGATTACAACTAGTCTCCCTTGTAAACTAAAAACCAAATACTTGTACTGTAAATCTCTGCTTTTTGCTTTCACACTGGAAAAGGGGAATTTCAGCTGTTTCACTTTAAAGCTTCTCCCTGCTTATTGGCCTGCTCACTGCTCTGCCTGGTTCAACCTACCAGCTTCATGGAATTTTCCATTTAGCATTTAATTATGTCAAATACGTGTTGATATTGCTCCAGTTCACCAAGTCGGAAAACCAGTGGGGTTTGCTCAGGGACCAGAATAGTAATTGCTTGCTACTGTTAGCAGTACTAGGTAATAATTTATTACGTTCTACTTTGCATTTATAAACATTGTTACTATACTTCCATAGAGATATAGAGGTTGGTTAGTATTATATGTTAAACAGACAGATTTATTTATAAAACAGGACATTAAAGCAGTTTCCATCACTTCATTAGAGAAAACCAAGCATGATGGGCTTCAGGTCATGGTTGATGAGCTGATGACTTTCAGAGATGGAAATCCCACTTGGTCATTTATTCCAGTTAACATTGCATAATTTTTAGGTTTTACATATTTGTACAGTATTTATTTTTATCTTCCTGAATTAAAGACAGACTCTGTTGTATAATATCTAGTATCTTAAATCTTAAGCACAAGAAGTGCTGTATTGATTGCATTAAACAAGATAATAACATGCCCTTTTACCAGGTTTTACTGGAATATCTATCTATCCATCTATCTATCTATCTATCTATCTATCTATCTATCTATCTATCTATCTATCTATCTATCTATCTATCTATCTATCTATCTATCTATCTTATCTATCTTATCTATCTATCTATCTATCTATCTATCTATCTATCGATATAGATACTGCTCCTGGTGTTTATTTGTGATTGGATGCTGCTCTTTAGTAGTGTTGCTTTCGATGTAATCAGAAAACTCAAGTACTATCATGTTGCGAGATGCTCAGTCAGAAGTTTGTCCTACCTGGGCTTCTCACATGTGATAGCGAAGGAGATAAGCTAACAATGCCAAGATAATAACGGAGTGGTTAGAAACAGCAGATGGATAACAAAACAGGTGATATTGGATGATATTTCTCTCTGTCTTGTCTTTCCTTTCATCATCATCATCTCTTCTTCGCACCTCAGGAGGGGCTGTGTAGGGACTCTGCACAAAGGCTTTTCAGTCACGCTGAGGGAGCATCTTTTCCAGAAGCCTTTTATGTTCATCTGTATATCTGCAACTGAGCTGCTGCTTACTGAACAAGTCTGCTCCCACTTTTAGGCACAAACTCTGTAGATAATGTCATGTAAGAGGCTCTCTGAATCATTAGTGTTTAATGGTGTTTTGTCTCCTCTCTCTCTACAAAGCGGGTGATTGTTCCTTGTTGACTCTGGGGAAACCCCTCTTATCTCGGTCACCTCATACTGACATTAGATCACAAGTTGCTACTTAGAGATGGATAATTGCCTTGCATTTATTCATAATGATTTGAATAATTCATTTCAAGATATTTGCCTCATAAAGCTTTCAGCAGAGGTCCATCGTTCCTTCAATCTGTGAGCTATTGATTATCTTGGAAGGCAAATTTTCTCATTTCGAGTTTCAATCTCTGCTATGAAATATCATACTTTGCAGGACTTATGTCAGCTCTGTTGGTTTCAAGATAATTTTTTGTGCAGAATAAAAATGTAGTTTGATTATTGAATGGTAAATTATCTTATTAAGCAGAAATAGGTTCAAATGAAATTATTCTAAGGACGTATAGTAAATCTGCATTTCATCGATAATATATTTGAGCATGGTGCACTGTATAAAAGATCAAAGTAATGTTTTTAAGCTTAATTTCAAATAATTGATAGTCAGAATACATCTAGTCAGAAATGAATTAATCATGTCATTGCAGTTGCCACAGTGATGTTTCTTCTATGTTCACATGTGATTTATTATCCACTAAACGGTTCTGCAGCTGCATCATCAGCATCAATTTGAGTTTGTTCAGTACTTTGATTTATTACCACAAGTATGACATTTATATCAGGCTCAGTTGCTCTTTAACCAACTTGAATTAAAGGCAGGAAATAAGTCATGTCTACCATGGAAACAATAACCAGAACCAAGCCAAAGTATCAATTTCAGCCAAAAATAATGCTGAATAGACTCCAGTAAGCTATTCCATGGGTTAGGGAGTCGGACTGTGCCATGTTATTGTAAAACCAAAGAAATAATATATTTTATTTATATTATTTACATAATTTATGTGCACTAATTTAACTTTTATTTCAGCCTCACTTAGTCTATGTGTGATCGGGTGATAGCACAAAAAAGGAAAAAAGACAAGTGGAAACCCTTTCACCGAAGCGAATGATAACACTTTGTTAATGTTCGTGCCATAAAACCTCCAAATACGTTCATAAACAATAGAGATTAACAGAAATTGACCACAGATGTCTAAAAAGTAAGGAAAAAATAAACCACAAAAACATTCTTGCCAGAGGGAAAGAGAGAATTTGTGTCTTTAGTAAATTGCAATGAAAACAATCCAACTGTAAATACATGTGAGTGTATCTAAAAATGACAGACTTACACACAGATTATCATCCAATACTATTGTGAACATGCAATGTGTCCTCTACCGCTATATCTGGGGGGCACCCTGCTCTCTCAAAGGTAGCCCACACCCTCCCGAGAAGGTCAAGTTAATTTTATCCTTTCCTCTATATCACGCATGGTGATAGAAATACTATTATACATATTACCCAGCTCGACTTGTAGTACATATACAAAGATTACACAGCACTACTAAAGTGTTTTATTTAACAAAATAACCAAAACTACATAAAATACAAAAGGAATATAACAATTTAAAACGTAAGTTAAAAATAAAATAGCAATAAAACCCAAAATTGAACTAAATGCCTGTTTAAAAAGCTAAGGCCTTAACTTGTTTTGAATATATCAACAGTTTTTAGGCAGGCAATGAAGGAAAAGAGAACAATGATGGTTTCAATCAGAACTTCAGGATATAGACTCCTCGCTTGTCCTGTTTCAGATCAAAATGTCTAATGCTTCATTTGTCTTTCCAATACTGATATTGCACATGCTGTTCTGTATTTTTTAACGTTTTGTGATATATTTTGCACGTCTTGACTTTCAGTTTGTAGTCTGTATATGTATTGATGTTGAAAATGATTAAAATGGATATATTTAAATCAGGCTCAAGATGCTTGCATAGCTTAGTTGTGCTTTCTGATAAACAGCTTAAATAACTGATACCTTAAATGTATGCTTCATATTTAAGGGAAACTGGGTATGTAAAGTCTTTGTGTTGAGGTTGTATTTGCTCTTTCGGGCCTCAATCAAGACACAGTCAGTCTCCAAGTGTGCTCCTGAAATGGACCCTCGTGGTTCTCTTATAATCCATCAAATGTATTATTTTTCTTATCATGTGGTCAGTGAATGTATGCAGGTGCAGATGCTTTTGTCATTGTGGAAACATTGTTGACCGTTAGGTCACCGCTTGCAGTGTGTGTTGGACAGTCCCGCTTCCTTTGTTGAGACTGGTGAGACGAGGGGCTGGAGCTAAAACCAGAACAAAAAGCTGGAGAACACATGTTGAGAGTAAAAGAGTCCTATTGTGTTTTAAGATGGTAGTTGATTCTTTTTTCTTCCTGCTGCAGCTGCCAGCTTTATGGTGCTGTCATCACAGAAGGTGTGTGTGTGAGTGAGATGGTTATTAGACTTTAAACACCTAAAAGATCAGACCCATACATGCCTCCCTGCAGCAGCCATTCACACAGGGGCCCGCCATTTCTGATGTCCAAAGCCAGAGGGACCACATTAAATTTCAAGGTCTCGTTCAGCCTGCTTCTGCTTCCCTTCCTCTCTGTCCCCGTCTCTCTCCATGGGCTAATCTCTCTGTTGTAATCCATGTCGGCCATGATTCTCAAATCTTCCCCCGGGCCACTCAAGCTGTCCCCGCCCCTCTTCTCTCAGCAAGTGGCCCGAGTAATGAGGGGAACCCCACCATCTGTGAGTGGTGATGACACGACACGAGAGAAAGAATATGTGTGGTGACACACTCATTCAGAGTAGTTTTACCTCATACTGTATGTGACAGACATCTTTGTAGTGATTTGAATGTTAATAATTGCCATATTGCGAATAACATGAGTACTGTAAATATAACTACTCTCTTTCATTTTGCAGCTTCTGTTTGAAGACGTGATCACTTTCTTTTCTCTTTTGCTTCACTGCTTAGAGAGAATGTCAGGGGAGTTATTTTTATCATTACTGTTTCATCATTTGAAGAAAAATCTTAGTTTGTAGTTGCTGTAGGTCCCATTAACAGTAAAACAACAGCTCTCTCTTTCTCTGTTCTATAGAGCAGAGTTGGTACATTTACCCTGGCTGGGAAAGTTCTGAGTCTTCTTTATTATTTTTGAAAGCGTCCAGAGTGTATCACTTTGCATTTCGGCTAACTATTTTCAAACCCTATATGCTGTAGATATCATATTTTATACATGGTCAAATATGGTCTCTTTCTAAATATTACATCACTGATCAAACTTGTGATTTACATACCCTAAATCCCAGCACACATGCTATTATTTATATTTCAATATGCATATTTTTCTTCATTGAAATGACCTATTATGATTTTCTGTTTAATAGTTTGTTGAATAGTAAATCAATATCAAAAGAAATAAAAAAAAAATATATATAGAAATGGTTCCATGTGTTGGTTGAATGTTATATAGAATTAAAGGTTTTTAAAAAAAAAAAATTTTTTTATATGTCCTGTCCTCACATTAAATCTTTGCTGTAGATTTTTATGAACAGTATGTCCGACCTAATCACACAGTAAGCCACAACTTGCTTCAAAACATCACAGTTATGGAGTTAAATCTGATTTATTCTGCTTACACTCATTTAGTTGTGATGCTGACATGTGAGTTAGCCCTTCTCTGCCGGGTTTGCTGCTGACCAACCTCTCAGGTGACATTCGTATCAGCTGCGGCTGATTAATATTGGAGCCACAATGAAACTTTTGTGCCACTTTCTAACTGAAGAAAGTCATTTCCAAACATTTGGGTGTTGTTTCGATTAAAAAAAGAATGTGTCCACTCAGCATTCATTTCTGGGTCAAATGATGTGCAGTTGTCACAGGATTATATCCTGTAAAATACACAGCATGTTTAGAAAAATGGATGTCAAAGCCTCTGAAAAGGGAAGCGTCCTTGGTCATGAAAAGTTTGCTGCAGCCATAGCAGAAATAATTTGACTTCACGTTTGTATGAGGAAGTGGTTTTGTGTTATTCAAACAGGAGATGATAAATTCATCTTTTAAATCCTGCAGGGATTTCGCCATGTTGTGATCAACAAAATTAACACAAACTCAACTAATCCTTGTGAATTCAAATTTAAATCACATTTCTTCCAAAAGCAACACTTTTTTTTAGTAAATTGGACGAGAAATGGTAATTTGGAGCACCACACTGTGAATTACTGCTCTCCTGTTTTAACAGACACATCTATCTCTCAAATATCCCTGCAGAGTTTGAATCTAGCCCTGGGATTTTCCCTTTTACTTCATTGTAAAACACGCAATTTAAGTAATAGCTTTATCTTAAACCAAAAAAAAAAACACTTCAGGCTGCATCAGTAACACAAAAAAAGCTTGTAATGTCCAGAACTGGTTTTCTTTTAACCATAGTTGAAGCTTGCAAAGTGTAGTGTAGTATGCTGTAAGTTAAACGAAGAACTTCAGTTTTGACACATATTTGTTTTGTTTAACCATTCATCATATATTTATCAGATCCCTGATGAACTGACCTATTATTTACCTGTGCAAGATTAAGGTGTGCTCTGCCTCAGACAGTGAATACGCCAGCATTGACAAGATGGTTTATGACACACACGCCTTCATGCAAGTTGTGATTTCTCTGAGGATAAAAATGAAAGGGCTTGGTCTGGGTTGGGCTGATGTAGGACTCGTCTCGTGTAAGACGTGCAGCACATTTTGTTGACATGACAGGATTTTGCAAGAGTAATTGCACCGGTAGACTGCAGTGGAGCCAGAGCATCTGTTCTGAACATGTCGGTGCTTTGATTATCGATAGAGGGAGTTTTAATTACCGTTAATGTCTGCCTCTTTAAAAAGTCTGAGAAAGGGTACATTTGGGCTCAGATCCTGTTGCGACAGCACGGCTTTGTTATGATTCTTTACGGTGAAATTACCTTGATGTTAACCTCCGCCCTTTTCTGGTGTGGTGCTGAAACTACACCAGCACGCTTGTACGCCAGATTTACTCGTAGCTGAAATAAAGCTTCCCGTTTCTGAAAGAGCTTGTAGGTTGAGAGGAGGTGTAGCCTAAATTCGAATCAAGGTCATATTTCCTCAGGCGTAGAAAATGTAGGCCAAGTTTACCATTTTTATACAGCATGCAATGTAGAGAGAGGAATACATGCTAAGTTACTGTTAGTTCATTCACACATTTGTGTTTAATGCATGTTTGATGTTGTTGCTGTTGTTAACGAAGCGTTGATTAATTTCTCTGGATTTTTCTCAAATGACAGGAGGTTGAATTTATTAAGATATTGTCCAACTGAATATTGTTTGGTTTGAGGTTTTTGCCTCAGACACAGATATTGAAAACTAAAATTTTAATTGTTTTCACGCACACAAGTATGATATTAGTTGTGTAACAGATGTACAAGTTACAGCACTTTAGTCTCTTTTTAACTCAGTATAATTTGTTCTGGCAGTGCATGTAAGGGAGTGGAAGGGTGTTCATCCTTTTCATGTGGAAATTTGTCCATAGGGCATGTTTATGCCACTTTAGTTTAATGACTGGCAAACATGTTTTAGTATTTAGTTAGAATTTTCCTGCACGAAGAAAAAGGGAGGATTATACTTTTTTTTCTTCAATTTAGGCAAAAATCACAACCCATTTATTTATAGTTTTCTTCCAAATAGTCAAACTTTTTTCATTTTAGGTGATAGTGAGGAATAGTTGTCCAGACTTTCTGAAGGTTCTTCAGGTTAGTCCTTGTACATGACCTTTTTCAGAGGAATGTGTTTTTCTTTTATGTAGGTTTTGCTTATTAAACGCTAATTTATGAATCATTCAAGCATTAAACAGGCAGCTAACTCAAGGGATGAACCTGTGTTGTCTACACAAAGAACCATTTTTATAAGAACCAGTTTCTGTAGCCTAGGCACACAATTTGCTTCTGTGTCTTTATTTGCATTATGAAAAATGGAAAAGAAGTCAGTTTGACAGACATGAAGCATTATAATATTTAAGACTTTTGCACAAGACTTCATATCTATCAGCAAAACAAAAGAATCTAACGCAACTATGTATGATTACCATCTAAATAAAATACTGTAATTGTAACTTTGCACTCATTTTTATGAGTTTTGCTTGTGCTGAGCGTCTGAAGATGTTTTTCATCCAGTGTGGTTTGTGATGTAATTTTTACCAGCCCAAGCAACCGTCTGCCAGTGATTGGGTGGTTGCTGCATTTTACGTGTTCATGCTAAGTAATTTTAAACAAATCAGATTTGATTCGACATCCTTCCAAGCAAATCAGAACAGGAGAAAGCAAGATGAAAAATGTTAATGAGAGAATGGAAAACCATAGTTCACATTTAAAATGGAGTTTAATGGTTTTGTCTTTATTTTTCACAGAATGGCACAAAGAAATCCTGGGACTTCATGCGAACCCATGACAGGTAAAGAACTGTTGTTTTTCAGCTGTTAAACACCTGCAGTGCCTCCATCCACTCATCCTGTGTGTACTCCGTTACAGTGAGACGGTGCCGCTTGCTGGTTTACCAATGAAATCAGGCGACATTGATTCTGCATGAAACAGCTCTGTTTGGCTGGAATAGTGAACCGATAGCCTAACTGTAGTGTCTGCCAATAATAAGTCTCTGTAACATGCATGTTCATGTCTGAAGACATTCTGCAATCCAACGAGATTGCCCCTAAAGTACTTGACTCTAATTTAACCCACAGATCAGGAAACGGCTGATGAATTTGGTGATCTGAGTGCTTGACCTTGATTTTCATTTAGTTTAGACTCTGAAATCTTTCTCATGCTTTGCATTTTAATTGATTTTTTTGTCCAGTGAAAATAAGGGATTTCCATCAGTTGTAATTCATTATTTAACCCATTAGTTACCTTAAGTGATGCCGTGTTAAATATGTTACTTTTGGTATATGTCAAAAGTGAGACTTGCTGGTGTTTTATCACTTGTGCTATTATAGGATGACACCCCTATATTTTTATACGTTTGTGATCTGCCATCTCTTAAGAGGTGTCCTCTTCAGAGGATGGTCAATATAAACAGACCTAGTTTTATGGTAAGTAGTTAGCCATTACTCTGCATGAAATAAAATGGCCATAAAAGTCTGAGCTTCATGGGAGACACTTTAAGAGAAATACCACACATTTGTGCTAAAACCCCAGTTCCTCTTCTTAGTGTACCATAACGCCCTTAGGTAAGTATCAGGCCTTTTCAGCCCTCTTTCCGCCACTCATGACCCCGAAGAGATGTCCTTGTTAAAAGATAGTACCCCTGAGAGAAAAGCACTAAAGCTCAAACCTGGATTTCCAACAGAAAATTGCCCATGAGAACATGCTGCTCTGCCCAAGGTGGAAATTCTGCTAAGATGATACAGCGTGCCATGCACAGAGGATCAGTTTGCTTTTCTGTTAAAGGATGCATAGCATTTTTGGTTTTATTTCATCACGCTATAGTCTATTTTGACACTTTACTTTGTTCTATTTTTCCAATCTTACATTCAGTTAAGATTCAAAATCATAAGAAATGAATGAGCAGAGCTTTCTGCTGTGACACATTAGATGGTGATTGACAGTGAACTGAACTAATGGAGTCAACACAGCAGACTTGGCTAAACAGATGTAAAATTACAGTTGCATACAGTAGCTATTAAATGACATGATCATCTTTCAGCTGTAGACTAAGATGTTAACATCTTAAATTCCATGTCCTCTCATGATGTGACTCAAGTTCTTCAATTACTTCTTCCCTCCATTACATGTGATTCTCTGATCTGCAGCTTAAGTTCAGCAAATTTTAAGTTCCAAGAAAGATATGCGTCTGTCCTTGATGAACGAATAACAGCTTGCTAGGTAGTTTTCAGAGACACAGCCATGGCATGGTTGTAAACCTGTTTATGACAAGGTTAACATGTTTTTGCTCATCTTAAATACCTTCTCGGCTGCATCCTGGAGTTTGGATTTGCAGCACTGTTAATCCTGAACAAAGAAATGTAAAGTCTTTTGATGTCTCACTCAAAAGCACACTCACTCCTGCTCCCAAGTCACATCCATTAACACCTTTTTTTATACCAAGAAACATTAACATATAACTGCTCTTTTAAGTCTCTGGTGGATTATTCTTCAGTGTGGGCAGGTTTCAAATTCCTCTTGTGAAATCCTAATATTTCACCCTGACAGGACAACAGGACCAAGAACTAGGAGTTTCTGACCCTAATCTGAATACAGAGAGACCAAACATGCTTCATTAACTACCACATATCTGGACGTGGCTCTACTCTGTTTATACAAGCAGGGGTTGACTTACTATCTTCAGGTTTCCTGTAGTTTTTACAGATCAAGCAAAACACAGTCCCGCTGTTTTTCTTCTTCTTCTGAAAAAACTATTAAAACACATGTGGACTGAACCGATAAATATCCATTGGTCTGTTATTTTTCAACTTATGGATTTCCTGAAAGGTTTGCTGTCGCACATTTCCAGATGAATCTGAAATTTAGGTACGGTCTAATTTTGATTTGATGATTGCAAATTGGAGTTTTGTAATGTAGCCTAACATTATGTTTTTCATTTATTTATTCTGTTCTAAATATTTCCTGAGTTCAAGCATTGTTCTGTTCTGAAATAAGCTTTTAATGAGAGATATAATCCAGTTTTAAACTACATTGGTGCTATTCAACTAGATTTCAGTTTGACATGAAGTCTTTTTGTTGAGTATGTGGTCAAAGCAAAGTAAACACAAAATCATGTTAACATTTTTAACTAGAGGTGCCACAGCTATCTGTGGAGGGAATGAGCATGATCTAGTCGCACATGTGAATGAGATGCAGCCTGGTTATAGGGTGACTATAGGTAAGTGGATTCACCTACACACCTATAGGTAGGTATATAGGTCCCCACTAAGGTGGGGATTATTAAAAGACTGCTGGAACTGTAATCCAGGCTTGGAAACATGTTTGAGGTGAACATTATTCATTGTTTCTGTTTAGATGTTTTTTAAGCGTAGTTGTATTGATTACATGTAAAGTTGTTTTGTATCTGTTATTTAAATTGAATTAATTTTTATAAGAGATAGGAAATGACAAAGTGTAATCAAAAGTTATCTTGAAAAAAAAAATATATTTTTTTATAGTAATTGACTTAACATGTTTATTTGAATCGTTTTGAAGGATGGTTAAATCCTAATTTGACATTTTAATCTGGATCTCCTGGTTCATGAGTCAGCTGTTTTCCCAATGTCAGAAATCAAGAAGTAAATAGGTAAAGGTATATAAACCTTGGCTAATTAGGAAAATGTGGCTGCTTTCTTATGACATGGATTCTAAACTAAAATATTTCACCCAAGCTTATTACAATATAAAAGTTTAAATAAAAGAAAATTTGTTCAGACCTGTATAACACCAGAATATGGATCACGGTCATTCCTCTTTTTTAGTACCACCAGTCTTTAAGATAGACTTTATCCTGTGAATTTTCCTGGCATACAAATGAGATAATATGAATGTCTGGAAACCTGATGTTCATGTCTGTGGTTATCCCTCAGCAGGTCAGAAACATAAATCCTTTAAGATTATATTAATTAATATTTCCCCAATACCCTGACTGGGTAGAGCAGAGGCAGTCATGATTATGTCAAAACTACATTGCATATGATTTGATGAGTGTCTGTGCCTTTTTTTGGATTGCTGATAAAGCTGACACTGAAGGCAACTTTACACCCAAAACCCACAATAGTTCCACACTAGTTTGAAGAAAAAGCTAGACGATAACACCATTAGATGTGGGAGAACAGCAGTTGCTTATGGTACTTGATGCATTTAAATGTTACTCATACCATTTTAACTCATAGATGATGAATGAAGCTAGTGCTAGCGGATGGCAATCATTGCCTCAGTTCTGGCATAAGACATAGGATTATATAGCACTTAACCCAGTTTCCTTATGGGACCGGAGCTGATTGATAATATCTTGATACTATAAGCTTTCTTCCACTATTTACCTTGAGTTTTGCTCTTGATACATGTGGAAATAACCCAGTTGTACCACTGTTGAGCCAAAATCCCCGCAGAATAAGCTTAACCATGCATGAAAAGTCCCGAGCATCCGTTTAGCCTTCCTTGGTTTAACCATTAGAGCTCTCTCTCCATTTGGAAACAGCAGAGCATTAATGGTGTGTAACAACACTACAAAACTCAGACCTGGCACAAAGGAACGCTCCCATGCTTCAGGCTTGTCCTACTTTTAATTCATTTCCTTCACATTATCGCACCCACATTTATCCATCATTTTATCCATGCTTGCTTTGCAGTCACCCTCTGTCTTTTCACATATATTTCTACTTTTCTTTAAATTGTTTTTGGTGCTTGGAGGTTGGTTGCAACTTCACAGTTTCTCCCCCTCAGCTAATGTGTGGAGATTAACTAAAATTAAAAGCATTGGCATCACGGAGTAAGAAGTGAAGCTCTTCTGGGAGCTAGTAAGTGAAAAAAATAATCGTTTTTGTTCATGCTCTATCAGTGAAATCTGAGCAAAGAAAAGCAGTGATTGAAAAGCAGGTCAAAGCAGAGGTTTGAAGCTGGGGCTTTGAAACTCTTTAAAACGGATCAAGAGTAATTAAAGGAAAAGACATACTTGACCTTCTCATTTTTATAAAGCAAGTTGCTGCTGGCAGGGCTATATGAGAAGAGGGCTGTACAGACATATATGTCGCACGTGCTATGAGAAAAAACGTCTGTGCTACTATTTTTTTTTTTACATAGCACTTGTGCGACAGCTTTGGGGACGGCTTGTTTTTTTTTTGTTTGTTTTTTTTTAACTTTAAGATGTGACAGCTGAAGTCATGCAAGTGTCCTGAGTGGGTAGCGTTCATAATTCACTCGAAACAGCATCATTAAGTATATTTTAAGTGCGAAACCGTCGCACATTGCACCTCCAGGATGCGCCGCGGCTGCCGCACCCGCGCTCATCTGCACGCGCTCGGCCGTTCATTTGTCTCTGGCCACACATTTCTTTTGCGCGGTGAATGGCTGTTCTTTTTTCCTTCTTTCTTTCTTTTTTTATTATTTTGCCGCGGATGTGCACCGTAAAGGCCCATTTATGCTCGACGCAAATGACGGATACGCACACGCACGGAAGGTTTCGTCTTCTGCGTCAATTCCGTGCGTTTTTGGTGCGTTTTCAGGCTCCTTGTGCATCCGTCACTCGACGCAGACGACGGAGTAATACCACCGGAAACCGCGGGGTCAGTGTTGAGCAAAGTGGAGCAGAAACAAACCA
>JAVQJG010060254.1:0-20371 GCA_036024015.1 Craterocephalus amniculus | reverse complement strand
ATAGGACAGAAACGAATCTCTCATTGACTGTAAAGAAACACCTCAGAACAGGAGTTTAGAAGGGGTGTGTGGAGCTATACTAACAGCGATCTCAGACCAAAGGATTGCAGTTTTACTTCATATAAACCATAAATAAATGATTAACATATGAAAAGGAAGGATTTAAAAGCATGATACGTACCCTTTAAAATGCCAGAAACATCTTTGTGCCTCCCACAGTAAATCACTCAAACTACTGAAAGTACTTCTGAACAGTATTCACACTGTTATTTAGAGTACAGAATGTAATCTCTAGTGGAACTCACACACAGACATTTTGACAACACTTAATTGGTCGAGTCTTTATTGCAAGCATGTGAAAATGTTGCTTCATTACTAGTGGTCTAGAAACTGCAATAAAAACGACCTCCTCTCCTTCCAGGATAGCCAAATTAAGTTGATAACCATAGGTACTGGCTCTAATTATTGAAGAGGTAGACCCTCTTTGTTAACAGTCCTAAAGTGAACAGTCCTAAAGGGGAAGTTCGTTATTTTGCAACCTGGACCTATTTTCTAGCATGAAATACGATCATTTACTCACCCAGACAGTTTTGATGTAACTTGAGCTCCTTCGGGAGATATTTAGATCCACTGGCGATAGGGGTGGTCGATATGGAAAAAATCTCAAATCACGTTTTTTTTTGTTATAAAATCACGATTTCAATTTTATCATGATCTTACATGTTTGAGACTGGTCAGTGCTGTAAGTGGTTGTCTGTCTCTCCGTGTTTGCCCTGCGACAGACTGGCGACCTGTCCAGAGTGTACCCCGCCTCTCGCCCCTTGACAGCTGGGATAGGCTCCAGCACACCCGCCACCCACTTGGATTAAGCGGTTCAGAAAATGGATGGATGGATAGTTGCAGTTCTGCTAACATGTAGAAAGAATAAAAACATACTAAAAGGCCAATTTATGCTTCCTTTTGCACATAATTAGACACGTCTGTTTCAAATGTCCTCATGCGTGGCTGTACTCCATAGATACTGTATGTATATCAGCCTCATCATGCCTCCATGTGTTTTATGTTTCTATGGTCGGCCACCACCAGGGGGCATTGCTGAGTTCATAATTAACCCTGCGATCCTACGTCACTTTCAGATGCTCTCGACGGCGGTAATGCTCTGCTATAAAGTTGATTTTAACCACCCAACAAATCCTGAACTACCAAAAGCTTTATTTTTAAAGCTTGTGCAATTTCTAGTTTTTTCCTCGTCATCGTTCTTCTTCTACAGTTTTTTTCTTCCCGTTCTTCTTCTCTCCTTCCATGAGTTCTTTCTGCTCCGCACTGCCACCTTGTTTTCCGGTGGTATTGCTACGCCTTCTGCTTCGAGTGAGTGATGGTTTTGTCGGTGCATCATGGCATAGAACTGCAACTTATAGAATGTGACCTAAACGATCTCCTCATTTTGGTGGATCGTCGATTCAAGATCTAATATTGTGATATCACACACCCCTAACTGGTGCTCAGCGTACATCCAATATAATGGGAGTGAACTGGGCAACTTCGTGGAGGCTCTAAATTCAGCAATTTCTGCCACATAACTCTTTCATTTCACCAGTGTGTTGTTATGGTCCGATCCCTCTGTGACCTTGAAGCGGCTTGGAGTTGCTTTTGTGGTGATCTGTTGTTATTTAGAGCCATTCCAAGCCGTACCACAGTGCCTGTAACTGCTGTAAATAATGACGAATTGCCACAAAAATGCAACTCCAAGCCGCTTCAAGCTCACAGAGGTGTTAATAGTCCAGGTTAGTAGGTCCAGATTGCAAAATAACAAACTTCCCCTTTAAATAGTGTTTTGTTTTAGCTTCTACTTCATAAATAGAATAAACTCCCCTGGCTGTATAAGTTTGAGGTCTTTGGTTAAAATGATGTCTTTCTGCAGTGACTGCAGACAACAAGAGTGTAATTGGTTTTACATGATCAGTTGCTTGATACGGCCTGACCACATCAATTGCCTGACCTGCTGTGTTCTGGCAAAGCAGCTCTATAAGTTTCTGGCTTATTTTCATGACACTCTGACACTGATTGTACATTCCTTGAGCTGTTGACCTGCAGAGCTTCAAGGCTGAGAAACACTATTCCACAATACACTCACACTCCCCCCACAAATTTCAATTGTGTAGCTTTAAGGTGTGAATAACTTTGACTTTGATTAGCATTCAAACCATCATTTAATGCACAAAAGCGGAAACGAAAATGACATGAAAATCCAGCATTAACTGTCAAAATAGTAAGAGAACAAACAAAAAAAAAACCCCACAATTTCTCTCTGTCATGACTTGATTGCTTAGATGAAGTTTTACACATGTTTGAGATCCACCTTGTCTTGAGCCCAGGACGTGTGGTTTTCAGCTGACCTGAAAAATGATCTAGTGGTTGCACCTTTTATTGTGCTACAAATTGTCATTAGAGTGTGAAAAATATTCTGACACTGCAGCTCTGGACTGGGCTGATTTCCTGGCTGTAAGACTTTTTATCAGTGAGGTCACATCAGGTTAGAGTTTTATCAGATGTTACTTCTCCCTGAGCAGATCTCCCTGGGTCTGTCCTCTCTCCTATTCTATTTGTTTTGTACATTAATGTATCTTTAAGCCATTATAAGATGTCGCATTTGCTGCTGATGATTCTCCTCTGTAGTGGCGATACAGAACATGGTCCTGTTGGCCAATTCTCTGAATCCTGATGAATGATGCATTGATTTTTGTAAAAGTCCGACAGCCGTCTCCCCTCTGGTGTCAGGATGTTGTACTGGTTCACCAGTACAATATATTGGTTCTGTTCAGCAGATTGTGGTTTGAAACTCACATGGATGTGGAGTTAAACAAAAAATCTGTTGGGGTGTGGATTTGTCTTACTGTCTTCAGGAGGAAGATATTTTTTTCCCAAATGTAAAACATTTAGATTCATGAAGTCTTTTATCCTGATTTACAAAACTGTTATCACTATTGTGAATAAAAGATTATGCTGTTGTGTGAATACTGCTCTACTGCTCACTTTTTAACTACTTCCGATAGGTGACGAGCACATTTAATCCGGAAGTCACATGAGAGGAACCATTTTGTGGATTTAAAAGAAAAAAAAGAGATAAATTTGGTTGAATTTTGGTCGCCAAACTTTGTGTGTCATCCAAATAAAATCATGTAATTTAATCTCTATGAGTAGCAAAACCTGCTAAAATACTGTATTTTTTAAATCCAACATCACAAAACCTACACTGATACTGTGATATTGTTTCACTTACACATTGTGGGGTTTTATCCTGTAAAACAGCACTGTCACCGCTCTGCCTCTGACCATGGCCAAGCCAACAAGATGCTTATCTTTGTCATGCAGTGACTTTGCACTTCGGTTAGTAATCAGTTAAACTGCAGGGTTTCTTTTCTTTAGATAAGACAGTTTTATTGTATCTGATCCTAAAAAATACTGAAAGTACAGGAAAAAATGCAGACCAATTGTCATCAAAGTGCTAATACTATAAAATCAAAGCTGTTTTCCTCGATGAGCCCAACAAAAAAATGCCATTACCAGTCCAATTCCTGTCCTCGTGCTCTACAAAGGTTGTGCAAGACTAAACATCAGTCATTTGCCACCAAATAGCTGTAGCTTTAAAAGAGGAAGTTTGGACTGTTATCTTGCAGAAACATCGGCTCCAACTGTGATCATTTTGGCAGAAAGAAAAAAATCAAGAGCAGAGACATGAAGTGGGTCTTAGTCTGCAAGGAAAGGGTCAGTTTGTGATGTGATCTTAGGCAGCCTAAAGGCCCATTTATGCTCCCTGACGGACGTAATTTGGGGCATCCGTTTCAAGCGTCTTCATGCGTCGCTGCCTTCATGCTTCCATGCGTCGTTTCTGTTGCTACGGCTAACCTCCGCTAAGCGGCAGTGCTGAGTTTATTATAAACTCTGCGATACAACATTAGATTCAAACATCGATTGGCGGCACAAACGCGCGGCTGTTAAGTTGTTTC
Organism: Craterocephalus amniculus; assembly: GCA_036024015.1. Lineage (NCBI taxonomy): Eukaryota > Metazoa > Chordata > Actinopteri > Atheriniformes > Atherinidae > Craterocephalus > Craterocephalus amniculus. The sequence continues at coordinate 16,364 of JAVQJG010060254.1, read as the reverse complement.
TAACCACCAACACACCCTGAACACTTGTAGAACTTTATTTCTAAAGCTTGTGCAACTTCTAATGTTTTTTTCGCCATCTTTATTCTTCTTCTATGGTTTTCTTCTTCCTGCTTCTCTTTTTCTTCTTCCCTGGTTTGTTTCTGCTCCACTATGCTCAACACTGACCCCGCGGTTTCCGGTGGTATTACTTCGTCGTCTGCCTCGAGTGACGGATGCTTAAGGAGCCTGAAAACGCACCAAAAACGCAAGGAATTGACGCAGAAGACGGACGAAACTTTCCGTGCTTGTGCGTATCCGTCATCTGCGTCAAGCATAAATGGGCCTTTAAGCTGCAGCCGAGCCTAGAGCGCCCTCTCATGGCTGAACACGGTCATGTTTACTCCTCGGTTCATGTCAGTCAGTATGAAATAGTATTTAAAAACAAGTTGAGTAAATATTAAGCAGCACCTGACGAATTTGTAGGACCAACAAAATTATGACAAAAAAAGTGTGAGTTGTAGTCAAGAAACTCATTCTGACTGTCAGAAAATAGTATGTTTGGACAACCAGGAGATCCTTAAGAGCATTAGCTTATTTCGCATGGTAGGTCAGGTGTCCCAAAAATATCTCAGACATTCAGGACAAAATAAGAGCTTTCAGGAACAAATCCCACAAAGATCTGAACCAGGACTGGAGACTGTCAACAAGTTATTCTTAAGGAAGGGAAACAGAGAAAAGGCTGATTTCAGTGGCAACAGGTCTGATGGAGGGACGGATCTACCAAGAACCCAGACCTAAACATTATCTAGAGGGATCATCCCGACAGAGAATGGAATTAAAAAATCCTTCAAGAAGCCTTAAGAAATATTCCTGGAGACTTTTTATAGAAATGACACAGCTCGTCTAAGATGGATCAGGATGTGCTGACTTTCAGACCCGTTAGATCAAACAACACTGTCTTCTTCATGGGCTAAACCTGCCGTGACCCAGAAATCAAAGAGTTCACATTATTGTCTGAACAGACGAGAGTTTAGTGAGTCTGCAGACTCTGGACGTCCCTGCTCCGTGGAGGAAAGGGTGCGATGCATGAAGCACATGATGCAGACAGAACAACAGCATGTAAGAAAATACGCAACAAATTAGGATCAATGTGGCATGAATGAAGTGCCAAATACGTGCAGAAAAATGTGAAATAAATAAATAATCTTCTTATGTATGTCCGACTGAAGGAGCTGAAGTGGTGAGGACAGAACTGGAGGCTGGAAAAATGGGAATGATAATGAAGTGGGGAGAGGAAGAGGAGGGAGGACGGAGCGGGGAACCTGGATATCTCTCTGCCTCTCATTCTGACTGGGCCAACTCTCCCCGAGGGGCGCACATCTCATCTCTGCCTGCTTCCTCTTTATTTATTTATCAGCCTATTTTTATCCCTGTGACCAGAATTCAGACGAGGAGTTACGTAACAGAAGAAGAAATGTGCTGCGCACGAGCCTGCATCGGAGGACGGGGGGGATGAAAGCGAGCGGGTCGCAAATTAACCGGAAATAATGGAGCAACATGAGCGCACACACACACAGCATCAAACACACAGAAATACAGGATGAATGACGAGACGGAGCGGCTGGACCACAGCTTCTTAAAAAATGCATGTGATGCAGCAGGAAGCAAATCATACAGAAGAGTCCTGAATAACTCTCATCTCCTAATCAACAAGTTCCTGACAGCAGCGATACAGAGGGAGGCTGAAACGCTGCGCATGTGTTTGTGTGTGTGTGTGTGTGTGTGTGTCAGGTTAATGCTTTTCTTCCCCTCTTTCATTGCAGAGTATGTCATTAACACTAGAAACTGCTGTGAGTCCGACGGAGCATCACAGGGTCTGCTGCTGCTTTCTGGGCCGCTCAGATGATGATCCTTCTGACGGAGGCTGCAGGAACTAACCAAATCATGTTTCCTCTGTTTTTTCAAAGCACCCACAAGCCTTTGAAACATTACTGTCCACAGCCAGCCGTACATTTATTCGGTATGCAGCATGTCGGCTGGACAGCGATCGATCATAGCAGCGCGCCACCTTCATGAAGGGCTTAGAGACAAAGGAGGAGAGCAGCGGACATGTTTCTTCTCTGCATACGGCTTTAAACAACACATCTACGATTCGTTTAATGCGGCGCTGTTGACGCTTTGCTCTTAGTTTTTGTGTCCAGACAGAGTCGCGTTTGTTTTTTCCCTCAATAAAAACTTTCATTTACTTGAGATTTCTGGATATAAAAGATGGAAAAGACGCATTCAGATGTGTGTTTTACTGCATTCATGTGGATGAAGCAGGAGAGATCAGCTGGGAACTGAGACCAGCTCTGATAAATGAATTTTTGCAGGTTCTGGAGCGTTCAGCTCAGAAACTGTGACTGATCAATGAATTTGTGACATGTGATTTTGAGCTTGTTGTGTTCATATGTTATGTTTTTCTATGACACACAGTAAAGCCATGTAGTTCCACCTGCTTCAGGTTTTCATCTTGAGCGGGGCTAATTGTCACTGAAGCAGCTCAGCCCTTAAAGTAGATCTCTGTAACTCTGGGTATGTTTACCATGCAGTGCGCACCCCAAAGCTGTAGGGGGAGCTCCAGAGCGAAAATGGGCGACAGACGAAGAAGAATGTTGTAAAGCAGAGGCAACTTACGGTTGTTTTGAACAGACAACGGCGATATAAAAGCAAAAAACTAATCACTGATGAAACATGCATGTCGGATTTACGACCTGTCGTATAGCGGTAGTCTCGTGTATCGCGAGACTTCCAGATCAAAACAAACGCGAGCGCCAATGGGCAAAACTGCAAGCGGTTTCTGGTAGGGGGAGACCCGATGGAGGAGGAAATGTCCGCTTTTTCGTCAGAACAGGTCAGTCAAGCAAATAATTACTTCCAAGCAGCTTTATGACGATGATAATGTTGCATAGAGACTATTTAACTCTCATCTCATCTTACATGAGGTAAAACAGATATTAAAGTCTGAGTCAGCTAAAGAGGCACAGCCCAAACTGGTCCACTGGAAACTAAACCAAATATAAAGGATCTGCTTAAAGTTTAGAGAAAAAAGAAAAAGAAAGGTGTACCGGATCTGCTGGTTGGCTTCACTGCGGATCTTGAGGACCTCCTTGCCCTTCAGCTCCAGCTCTTTCGTCAGGGTGCTGATGTTCTCGTTGAGCGTGTGGATCTGGTGGTCCAGCTGAGCGATGTGGTTCTTCCTCCGGGACACCTCCTCCTGCAGCTCGGAGATCTGGCTCAGCAGTTCACGCTCCTGGGGAAGAGAACGGTACGAGTGTGAGATGCTGATTGAGACAAACCTTCCTCCTGTCTGCTCCAAATTCTGAGCCAAAACGTTTGGTGTGAAGTCAGTTTCACAACCACAGCTACCAAAACATGAAACATTTAGAGCAGGACTGCAATCTGCGGCTCCGGAGCCACTATGGCTCTTAATAACAGGATAAACATGATAAAGAACCAACTAACGTTATCAAATAGAGATATTGTTAGGACTTTTTAATTTTTTCGCATGGCTTAGGGCAAAATTGTCTCTTTGGATTGTACAGGTTGCGGACCCCTGATTTAGAGGATCCTTGTATATCTGAGTTGTCCTGCAGCACGACAGAGTCGTTCATTTGGCTTCCAGATGTTACGGCGTCCAATATTCCACCACACAAACCACAGAGCCCAGTGCTAACACCATATCAGGTGTTTTTAGGGACACTTCAGGGTAATCTGTAAATTCCAAAAAAAACAGAAACAGCTTCCTACACGCTCAATGATTAATTAGAGTGAGAATATAAAAGCATGAAAAGCTGCCAGCATGCTGCTTACTATCTTATGCAACATAACGCTCAGAGTTTGACGAGCGTCTCAGTTTGTTTCAACAACAACCCTTACATGAGACGATTTTATTTGTTATGTAACAACATAATTAATACACCAGGGTTTGGGTTTGAGCAGCTCGACGCTCCAACCTGCTGGACGGTTTCATGTAAACATGACCGATGCTTGGGATTACTCACGGCCACCTGCCGGGCCACTCTGCAGCCACGTCTCTGTTTGAGGAGAAAAGAGCAGCGATGCTGGCAGCTCGGGGGGAGTTCAGGATGCGTGGGTCCAATCAGGCGCCCACATAAAACAGCGCCTGCCTGCACAATGACTCCATTATCACGCCGTCGCTTCAACACATGACTCACAGCTTCTGAAAGTTAGAGTTCCCACTTTTTTCTGGCCTCTAGACCATCTGGAGATCTTCATTTCAGCCGGGCCTGAAAGTTGTTTGTGTGTTTGCGTTATTTTAAAAGATAAATTAAGACATTTACATCCATAACTGCCGAGTTTGTGAGGAGAGCCGTATGCGGCAAATTATTATAATTACAGACCTGGATGAGGAGGCAAGAGGTAATCTGACGACTCTCACTTGAGTGCCACTTTACTCCACGAGTTAGATTAAATATTCTCAAGTTATTGTCCGCTAATGTTTCCGCTCGAGCAGAAATCTCATTTAACTTGGTGTGACAATTTGTGCCAAGAGCTGAGTTCACGTATCCAAAAGCCATAATCTTGTATAATCAGCTCATATTCTGCAGCTCCTGTCTCTGGCTGCCATCTAAAACTGGATGTTACTGGTTGAGGTTGCAGGTCCATAAGCCCGACAAGCGCAATTAGGCACAATAAAGAGGAGGAGGATGGATATTTAATGACTAATTTAATCCTTTTACTCTTCGTTTCATCAGTATTCTGTCTAAGAGGCGAGCTGGAGCAAAGGCAAGCAGAAATCAGAGACAGGGAAAACCTGGTGTCCTACAAAGAGACAAACAGTGTCATGTCGAGGCTTTTTATGAGTAAACAGGAGTTTTCTCTCACTTCTTACTGTTTAGAAGTGAGTAAGCTACTGTGGGTGGATGCTGCAGCTGTAACTCAGAATAAGAAGTAGATGTTATCCTTACCAGAGAAAACGCCTAGAGGATGAAAACGGCGAGGGTGGACTTCCACAAGTGGAAAATGGAGAGGTTTCTTTAAAGGGATACTGTGTAACTTTTGGCCACTAGGGGGCTAAACGTGTAACTTCCCATAGGCTACATGACACTGTCGCAAAATTAAACAGTTTCTCTTTTTCTGGGCTCCTCAGACACCAGGTTCACTCTCTTACTTTGTTCAGATTTGACCAACTTTCTATTAAAAAGTAGCATGAAGCACAACCCATTGGGTTTTATAGCATTAGAGCAAAGTGCTGCAGGTCACATGATCCATGAGAGACGGATCCGCTCATGCAAAGTTGCATTTCTGGTTTCTGAGGAGGGCAGCCACATGTCAAACACTGAATTAACCCCAGAAATCATCCATTAATGCTCACATTGGGCTGATATTTGGGTCAAAAGTTTAATTTGGGGGTAAAGTACGGGTTTAGGACCTCTGGTGGCCAAAAGACACAGCATCCCTTTAAAAAAACAAAGATTGTCAAGCAGAAAAGCTCAGTAGTCAAAGAGTTAAGACGGGTCTAGACACCTGTGCATGAATTTTACACTCATTTATGCTCTTGTCACCTCCTGGTTTGGTTATTTGAACTGTTTGTGTCAGTCAGTCCAAACCGTGTCTCTGACTCTGATTACTTCCACAAGCGGAAAATGGATGGACAAAGAGATCAGCTGAAAGTGAAGATTCCTCAGAAAAGTGAAGGTCTAGACCCCCGTTCATGAATTTTACACTCATTTATGCTCTTTTCACCTCTTGGTTCGGTTATGTTAACTGTTTGTTTCAGTCTGATTACTTTTTTACTATCATAGACTGTAATTCAGACAGCGGGGGACATGTCAGAGATGGGTTTTCTGAGCGGCTCAGTAGTGAAGTGTCCGTATGCTGAGGCCGACATCCCTCTTCATGACTTCCAGAAAATAATTCCTGCTTTTATTGCTGATCGGTCGTCACTCCCTTCGTTCGCAGGTTGTGAAAAATCCAGCCTTCTGCCTTCTGACAGGGTCCCGGACTCCGTGTCCACGCCTAAATTTGGTCATGCTAAACGTTACCTTCTCTATGCTTCGCTAACAGCAATGACCCAAACTGGAAGTTCATTCCTGCATTTATATCTTTATCCAAATAATATTCATTAAATTATTGGCTTCAAAAGGGAAAAAAAGCCTTTTAAGAGGTTCAGTGGGTGTGTCAATTGGCTGAAAATTCCTCACAACATCAAGATGAAATGTTAGAAATGCAAGAAACAGATATTAGATGTAAAGAACAAACAGATCCATGAAACAAACGGTCACATCCTCTCCATCTGTGCAGTAATTGATAAATAAAACCTGTATTAACGCAGAGGAGCTCCTCGTCCTGATGATCCAACACAGGAAGTTAGTGTTAATGTGCAAACAGCTCTGATGTAAACACACTCTGACATTTACTCAGAGCGCTGCATTTACATTTAAATTCAAAGATGTACAGACAACTTTTTTTCTGTTAATCCTGAAAGGACTTTTTATTTTTTATGAATCAAAGTCGGTGCCGTGAAATCTGCCGGCTTATTTCAAAGCAAGGAGAGAGAAACAGAACTAAAAATAGGCGATGGTGAGGGGGGCAGGGGGGATAAAGTCACTTCCAATTCAGGATGGCCAAATAGTGACCTTCTTGCCTGAGACAGATAACATAACCGCAGTGTTCCCAATTCACATCCTCTGCTGCGACGCCTTCATATTTTTATATTCGAGGCTTTTCTGAAGGCAGAAAAATGCCCACAAAGCGACGCTTCCCGACACAGGAAACAAGAACGGAGCCAGACTGTGTAAAAGGATGAATGACGAGGTTGCAAATGACAAATATATTCATAAAGACAGACGGTGAGGGTAAACTTGCTCTTATTTTAGTTTTTAAAGGAAAAACTGAGTTCTTCTGTTAGCAAAATGCTAAAAGTAAATCAGAATGCAGATAAAGAGAGAAAATAAACACAGAACAGTAAGATGTTCAGAGTTAAACAGTACCTTTGTCCTCCACAGATCTAATCCTTTGTGTTTAGTAAAAGGACCAGAAATCAATGAATTCCTCCTCCTGAGAGTGAAACTCAGTAAAGGAACGACTCAGATGCTAACTGCACGACTCCAACCAGCCCAGCATTTCACCAGAGAGACTGACTGATATGAAGGTTTTCCCGTTTGACTGACAGGTAGATCAGACTGGGACTGATGGGAGGGGGGGAGGTACAGACAACCAGCTGTGTGTCTTTGTCAGAACATCTGAATCACAAGCAGATGAAAGAGGAGCCGGTGGAGCTGGAGGTAATTAGGGTGATTTACAAACCGTGGTAAGGAGGCCGCCTGCAGTGAGGATGGGATGTCTAAGCCTGAAGCAGGCGACGCTACATCATCTCACACTGTGTCCCCGATTCATTCTGAATAAACTAAAGCGCCATCACTTCCTCTGCCTCCCTAACGGGGAAACAATGTTCAAGGTGGACACCTCTGGGATGGAAAATCCCTCCTTTGTTTCATCTTTACTTAACGTTCATTCTGTAAACATCTGGGAAACAGCTGCTGGACCCGGTCCTGTCCGATATCAGCCGCTCAGCAGTCCTGGCGACTGGGAAAGGAAGTTGGACTAAAAAGTCCGCCTTAAGAACTAGGGATGTAACAACACATCAAAAATCGATTTAAAATCGATTCAAACTAGTTTAAATAACAATCGATGTAGAAAAAAGGAAAATCGATTTGCATGCAATGCATCAATGCAGTAAATGCAGATGATGTCCAAAACAAATAAAACTTCTTTTGTTCTTGAAAAGATTTGTGATAATTTCCATTTCTATAATAATTTGTTCAGTGTTAAGTTTCGTTAGTACAACAGGCAGTACAAGGTCACGGTTTTAAACAAGGAAGAAAAAAGCAAATATAAGAAAAAGACAATTCATTTTGCAATAAAAAAACAAATTTTTTAAAAAAAGAATGAAAAAATTGAAATTGAGAACCTAAAATCGAGAATTGAATCAAATCGTGGCTTGAGAGAATCTTTACATCCCCATTAAAAACATATCAAGGTTCAGAGATATGATGTCTCTGCAGGACATGGAAAATATTAGATCCATTTTGTCTTCTTTTAAAGTCAGATTCTGTTTTGTTTGGGTGTGACATTACAGCTGAGTTTGGATGTATCAAAATAAATTAAGAGTAAGATGTTCAGCTTAAATTTCACATTCAGCTACGGTCCTTAAGGAGTCATTGGCTTCATTTGCTGACAGAGATCAGAGATGGAAAGAGTACAAAAGTATTATACTCAAGTACAAGTACTGTTACTCTGATGTGATTTTACTTAATTACAAGTAAAGTTCCCAGTAAAAAAATCTACTGAAGTAAAAAGTTAATAATTTTAAATGTACTTTGAGTAAAAGTTCTTATAATGCTGTGTCTGCAATGAACTCTCTCCTTCCCGTGCTTCATTTCCAGAACGCGTTTTTTCTTCTCTGTTTAAGCTTACACTTTTTAAAAAGTACTTGAAAAAGTACAGTATAAGTACACAAAAAAGCTACTCAATTACACTGAAGCGAGTAATGTAATTAGTTACTTTCCACCCCTGCCAGAGATTATGTTGTGTTGTGACTGAAAGAAATCAGTGGGGCATTCTTGTGATGCAAATTAAGAAAAACATGAACTGGAAAGAGCATCAGGAAGCACAGATGTCGGGATTGACAGAAATAATTGTGACCAATCAATTGATTGAAAAAATAATCAACAGATTAGTCGACTACTAGAATAGTTGTTAGTTGCAGCCACCCCCCTGCACCCGGCTACATGTGAGTAATATAAGGACAACATTTCTAATTAAATGATTAAACAATGTCACGTCTCAGGTGTTTTCTATGCAGTCTTTAATTAGATTTTAGTGTCCCATCATTTTCCATTCTGTTTTTAAACTGGATAGCAGCAAAATATCCAAAAAGAAATCTTCTTTTTTCTTTTGTCCGACAGTGAAAGAGGAAAGCTTCCACATTTGCTTTTTATCTTTCCTTCATTTTAAAGACTGTATCTGTTTCTCTATTGCTGAGGTAATCAATAACCAGACCCCTTCCCTACAGGCCCACCGTACGTCTTCAGAGAGAATTACAAATCTGTTTCTGGTTGCAAAGATCTGCTGAAATCTGCAGCAGAAGAAGCCCCTCAGCCCTTCTCGTGGAAATCTCCTCTCCTGATCACGTGTCTGCAGGTGTGGGACGGTGAGAAAGAGGTGTTCAGGAAGCGTGTTCGGAGGTTTTCTACACAGCATCGATTCCCTCCCATCACACACTCAGCCTTGGGTGAGAGCGAAGACTCGGCTGTTTTTTAGGATTGCTTCGTGGAAACCTGCGTGATGCAGTTGTTTCCGTGCAGCGGCTCTCTGACAGGAAGATGGCTGCTTGAGCCAAATGATTAAAGACACACTCGGGTAATTAAAATTACCCGCCTGGACACCGTTTCGTCCACATCTGTCAGCTCATGATTAATGATATTATAACAAACGGCGGCGATGCTGACAGCCGTAAAGGGGAATAATTGTGGATTTGGAGGTAAAACCTGAGTCCTACCTGAGTCCGGTTGTTCTCCAGGACTTTCTCCAGCTCCGCCTTGGCAGCGGCCGACTCCTGGTGGTGGGTTTGTCGCAGGTGTTCGATGGCCGACGCGTGGATGTGGTTGAGCTCTGACCGCAGAGAGGCTGGAGGAGGCAAGAACGGGTCAGTCTATCACCAAAGCTGCAACTTCGAAATGAAATCAAACTCATTCAGAAATCTCCTCCAGAATCTCATCTGTTTCCAAAAGGAGCTCATTAGATGCCGAGGCATTTATTCGTTTTTTTACTCAGTGTCCTTTAATCCCCACTTTTATTACACTGAGAGCGAGAACACGCCGCTACCTCAGCATGGTGAGAAATAAAAGAAATACAGCTATGAAATATGTGAAATTATAGCACACACATCGTCTGAGCTGAGCTCACACATGTAGAAACACACACGGGGAGATTTTAAAGCAGAGTATTAGAGAGGGAGATGAGCAGGAGGAGGTAATGGGAGGATGTCAGGATGTGGAAGTGAGGGATGGATGGAAGCAGCTCCCCGGTGTCAGCACCAGGACATGAAGGTCAATGGAGGCACATTCATCACACACCTACGTGTCTAAGCACTGAAACCTGGTTAACGCACTTTAAACTCATCCTGCCTGTGTTGAATGCAGCAGATTTGTGATATAAAGGAACTGGAACTGGTACGTCTCTGGATCCTGTTCATGTTCTGATTTTCTTCCTCAGATGGGTAAATGGACCCGTTTATGCTATTAAAAGACAAACTGCACTCACTTAATTTTCCCTGTCAACTTATGTTTTTCCTTTTCCTACGAGTTTCAGAGAGACTGGGCTTGGCTTCAATAGAGACAGTTAACCCAGTTTCATGAGATAATGAGGGACACTTTCATACAATAAGTTTCCGAGCAGAACCGTTTGAGGAATTTATGGAAGGAAACAACCTCTGGGATGAACTCTGAGTCTGAAGTTTTAAGGTTGGAAAGTTAGGTGGTGTTGCTTTAAATGAGGTTCTAACCGCTCATTTCCAAGCTCAAATCCATCCTCCCAGGATCTCCAGAAAGAGCTCATTACTTTGAGATAATCTTTAGAAAAAGCAGATTCCTCAGATCAATGAGGAAAAACTCATGTTAAAAAAAGGAAAGGATGTTTGGATTGTAGTTTGCTCGAACCGTTTCCAGGATCTCCTACCCTGCCTCTAAGACGTCATGATGAAAAAACAACAGGAATGGCCGCGCAGCTTCTGTAAGATACGGTCCATTAAGACTTTTTAGGCCTAAGGGCGCATTCACACCAGCCCTTTAGATCTGAATCCTGGTTCATTTGCTCTTTATGTGGTCAGACATGGAAGAACTTTTTAAGGTTTTATAGTCTGCAAACTCTTGTTGTTTCAGAGAAGCTGCTGCACCTGAACAGATGAGATGAATTCAGCCAATTTTAATATAAAAAAAATATATACTTCACTTCAACATGTAGAGCAGGAGTCTGCAACCTTTACAATCCAAAGAGCCAGTGTTGCCCTCAGCCACATTAAACTGCTTTAAAGCCGCAAATGTTGCAGGAACTTTTGTAAAAAGACAACTTTTTATTTTTTGAAACATTTTCTTTTTCTTTTTTAGGAAATCTTTTTTGTGTTTTTTTTTTCTATTTTTAGGTATTGAAATAAGGAAAAACAGAACCTTGCAGATTTTCCTCTTTGGAATGTATTTATTTATTTGTTTGTTTATTTTAAAAACTTCATAGTTTCCAAACTAATGACAAAAAATATTTAAGGGGTTTTAATCATCTAAAAAATATATATATATATAAAAATTCTGGTACTTTTAGGGCCATTATGTTGGAAATCCAATGCAATTATTTCTTGAAAAGAAACTGCTAAAACCTGCATTTGTCCCAATATTTCTATTTAATAAGGTTAGTTGGTTCTTTATCATGTTTAGCCTGTTATTAAGAGCCACTGTGGAAGGTGCAGGTTGCAGACCCCTGATGTAGAGAAATCAGGCCAAATTTAGTCAAAGTTAGTTGGAGTTTTATCTTTTTAATGCCTCATTCACACACACACACTCACACACACACACATCACGCTCTGCAGCTCACCCAGCATGGCTTTGCCCTCGTCCTCCAGCTCAAAGCGCAGAGTCTGCAGCTCCTGCTCTGACTGCTGTTTGAGCGTCTCGATGCTCTGCCGGTGGGCCTCTCTGAGCGACTGCAGCTCTGCGTGGTGATGATGGCGGAGACGCTCCTCCAGCTCCTGGTGGAGAGCCGGCGTGGGGAGGAGAGGAAAATGGGGAAAGCGGAGAACAGAAGGTGGGAAGACCAGAGGGAAGAAAAAGAGAAGGATGGGGAGAGAGAGAGATAAAGAAGGAACATTAAATCAGCTACCTGCATAGTTTCATCAAGATAAAAGCTCGAATTCGACAAAATGCATCATGTAACTCCCACATATTTCTAATGTGTGAGAGGACCCGTGCTTAAAACAAATCTCTGGTGGTGTTTGATGATGTGCAGCTGCAGCTTTTCTGTTGCACCCCTTTAGTAAACCCTGTGATTTTCTGTGTAAAAACAATGAGGAGACGAGGTGGGCGAGAAAGCAGGTGTTCATGTGCAGAATAATCTAAATCAAAGATGAAAAAAACTAATTGCTGCCTCTAATAGTCTGCAAATCATTTGAAGTTTTGGCCTTAAAAGTGACCTGCCATTGTAGAAAATCACCGTTTGCAGTGGGTTGAGCTCAGTCACATCTGCAACATGTTAATTCACCACCGTGCTGCAAACAACGCTGTGTTTCCGGGTTGAACCTTAGGGAGGCCCGTCACAAAAACACAACTCATTCTTCACACTTAACACTGATGACTCGCTAACAATGTCTTCCATCATCATTTTCTCAAAGAACTTTAGTCAGAAATGATGAATCGAACCCATACAAGAGATTCCAGATTTAAAGATGGTTGCATCTGTACCGCCGGTAGCCCATCGCTCTCTTTATTTAACTGCATTCTGTTTTTTTGTGTCCATTTCTGGTGTAAATAGCAACAATATGCACCAATAATTATGTTGAGACTGGGTTTGTTTGTGCAAAGTCATAAGAATGTTACCTGTCAAACCTCGTCGGTGTTCCCAAGCCTGATTGTCCAACTGTAAGTAATCACAAACTGGATATTTTGGAGCATCCTTTTTTCCCAAGCTGATGCAGCAGAAACACCAAACACCTGTGTGTGACTATAAGACACACTTACATTGTTTGTCTTGCAGGTGTCATTTTGGAATTTTGATGTATGAAGAGAGAACCGTATCTCCTTATATACTCAGTGCTGATGGAACGGCATATTTAGCCTCTGTAGCTATGCGAACACATATATGTGCGAATTTTACGCAGGTTTGATGGGTCGTGTGGAGGATTCGAGGGGTAATTATGCTTTTTTTTGTATTTGTTTTTTCTTTTTTTTCTCTCATACGTTTTGCTGTAAAGCACTTTGTGCTATACTCACATTGTATGAAAAGTGCTTTATAAATAAAAGGTGATTGATTGATTGATGTTTGTGTTGTTTATGTAGGTGCTCCTCATGATTGTCTGTCTCAAAGATGTCTACCTGCTGCAACAAACCTGACTTAAATGCAGGGGTCCACAGCAAACTGGTGCAGAGCTCCTCAGAGATCCATTTAATCTGAATCAGATGTGTTGCAACTAATGCCACTAATATATGGTTTTTGTCTCAAAACAAAAAAACTAAAACTGTTTTCACCTGAAAGTCTAGTATGAGGGTTTAATTCCTTCATAAAAACTGTAAATGACCCAAACAAACAGGGAAACATGTAAAACCTGCAGGACCAGGCGTGGGACGCTTTCTGTGAACTTTCTTTTTGCAGCAGCCTGTTGTTGTTTTTTTGGTTTTGATCTTACAGTGGTTGCTATTTATTTCTATCTGTGTCTCCTTTCCGTTTTTTCCTTCTGTTTTCCCCTGCAGGTCATTTCCAGCGTTAGTCTGCACCCTGTAAACACAATGAGGTGATAAAATCCTGCTGCTCACACAAGGACCAGGATGTGAAAGAGTTTGCTTTGTTTTCACGTCTGAATAAACTCTCAGAACTCCGGCGGTTCAAAGACGTAGCTAACGGGAACGACTGAAGAACATCGTAGATAAAATAATTAACTGTGTCGGCTGTAGAACTTGTCAGACCTGAGATCACTTTTTAGTTCCTGGCTGATCCTCGCTGTCCTGAAGCAGCTGCGTATGTGTGCTGAAACAGGAAAATGAGTTTTAAAAGCAGCTAATCTCGCTCACTCGTTGGTATTGATCATCGGCGCCTTTGTGCCGTGGGTCAGTAAAACCATAGCTTTTATTCCTTTAATTAAAGGCAGCACATTAATCACTCCTAATCACAGCCAATCCTATAATTACAAATCGACTTTAACGCTGTTCCATTTACTCCCTCCTCTGTGTGTGTGTGTTGGCCTGGTTACTCAATCTTCTTTCCATTAGTGGACTGTCAATATCTGTTACTTTACTGGTGGCTGAATGCATTTAACTAAGTAAAAAGAGTGACACCGATGAACAAGTGTGAAAGATAAACATACAAAGAGATGAGCTCCGGCTTTCAGCCCCTCTGGCAGAGTGATCCGGCGCGCCTCTTAATCCCGACCCTGAGGACAACTTAAAGACACAGCTGGAGGAGCCGAGGCCTCGGAGAGCGCTGCAGCATCAAAGCGTGTCTGATGCGTTTTCAGGGCCGAGACTCTGATGACTTGAAGCCCAAGAGCAGAATTTTAATGCCCAAACTAACCTGAAGGACGGGAAGCAGCAGTAACGTGTTCAGTCAGCCCCTCCAGCTGCTGGGCTACGATAATGCTCACCTCCTTCACAGCTTTTTCTGAGCGAGGACGCTATAAATAAAGTCATTTTGGGACGGAGGAATGACGGCAGCCTGAACATATTCATGAAGTTGCATTTTAGTCATTTTTCTCTTTAAATGCAGGACTAAAAATTCAGCAAAAGCAAAGACATCTTTATTTCAAGTTTTATCCTCTGATTACCTACCAATTTCAAAGTTTGACATTTTACTGAAGTCTGCAAAAGCTCATTAGTTCTAGACACAATTCTAGCATTTAGATGAGAAAGTATTAATTTAAAAAGTCCAAAAAAGAGCTGAGGCGAGGTAAGTGGCTAGTGGCCCCCGAGCACTTCATATGTCAAGACAACTCGATCAAAAAAAAGTTTATTGCACATTATAAATAAAAAAAATGGTGTAATCACTTTCTGTTAATGGTGCATGCACACAGATGTTTTCTAGAATCTCTTTGGTTCGCTCACACAGGAAGCCACCTGTGTTTTATCAACTGCTTTTAGGCTGTTTTGTTGCGGAAAACTACTTGTTTTCTGAATGTTTATTGTCAAATACAAGTTAACTCCTCAAATATCACCATACATATTAAAAAAATCCAATTAATGCCTCTCTCTGAATTTGCAGCTGCAGTAGGTTAAAAAGCATACCGGCATGATGATGATGAGGGTGTTAGGTTTATATTAAAGATCAAGCCCCAGTAAAAGCTGTGTACCAGTGCTGCTGTGCTGGTCAGGGGTCCCATTAAGGTTCTGGTTAGCCACGAGAACATGCAAACTCCACACAGAAAGGCAGCTGTTTCCAGCCCCTCCTCAGCCCGAACCAGTTGCCCCTGGCTCCAACAGCAACCTTCTTGCTGTGAGGCAGCAGTGCTAACCACATCACCATGCAGCCCCAAACAAAGGCAATTATTTTAAAAGTTAGTAGCATTTTTACAGCAAAGTTTCATCATTTATTTCTTTTTTCTCCTGTAAGTGTCTGAGAACTGAAAGACCGACTGGATTTCAGCGGTTCAGCGCTCCGAGGTCTTCTTTGTTATTTCATAATGAATTAAATCTGTGGTTTTACAGCATGAGAGCAGCCTCCTCAGGTGTGTGTGTGCGCATTCAAGTTCAAAGTTTTCATTGTCATTATACAGTATAAGGAGGCTGGAGGGGGGCGACTTCTGTAAGTGGAGATATAATAAAGTAAAATAAAACATGTATGGAATAAAAGCTCAGTTTATATCACTAAAAGACACAAAGACTACAGCCAAAAACCGGGTTATAAGTTAGTACAACGGAGTTATAAGTTAGTACAACCGAGTTATAAGTTGGTACAATTGAGTTATAAGTTGGTACAATTGAGTTATAAGCAGTGATGGGAATAACGGCGTTAAAAGTAGCGCCGTTAGTAATGGCACTACTTTTTTCAGTAACGAGGTAATCTAACTAATTACTCTGCTCATCGTTACAATGCCGTAACCGTTACTGA
Source organism: Craterocephalus amniculus (assembly GCA_036024015.1). Classification (NCBI taxonomy): domain Eukaryota; kingdom Metazoa; phylum Chordata; class Actinopteri; order Atheriniformes; family Atherinidae; genus Craterocephalus; species Craterocephalus amniculus. Next base: position 521 of record JAVQJG010060254.1, on the reverse strand, counting down.
CGTTTACTGACAGTGCGTTACTTTATTACGATTAGATTCTTTATTGTTTTGTGCAAACCGAGCTTTCACGTTTGTCGGAACTATAGGCCTACTGCGCTGTTGCTGGTGAGGAGGCGGAGGGATACGTGTGAAACTGGAGAATAGAAGAGGTTGTGCTCTGATGTGAGCGATGGTGCTGGATGAGAATAAATCAGCATCTCGTGTTGGAGCCAGAAGTTGTCTGCAGGAGACGCAGAAGCGTTGCATTATGATTCTGCTCATTTAAGCTTTTTTTTTTCAAGCACTAGCAGGTAAACATAATAATACTGATAATGTGTAAAGCAGGGATCATAAAAAGTCCGGAACTCAGTCTGGATCCGTACTCCGAGACACATCAGTCCGGACCCAGCCCAACCTATGTTCTTACAAAGTGCTATTGTCCTAAGTAGCCGAGTTTTTTTAAATAAATATTCCATGGATAAGTAAATTAATGGTTTATACTGTGAAATAGTGTCCCTGGATATTAGTCATAGCGATCTAGT
>JAVQJG010060241.1:0-10403 GCA_036024015.1 Craterocephalus amniculus | reverse complement strand
GCCCCGTTTCCACTGAGCGGGTCGGTACGGGTCGGGTCGCTATTTTGAGCGTTTCCATTGTGGAAGCGACCCATTAAACCTACCGGCTCCAGACCATTTATGGCCCCAATTCAGTTGTGGGTCCATCGAAAATGGAGCGGTACGGTTTGGGCGGAGCTGCTGGCTTCATGCAATACCACCATTGATTCGCGGACAGAAACAAAAACAAAACTCACAAAGCAGCGCGACACAAACTCCGTCGGTCCACACTGGAAATAAACAATAAAAAAGGCCTCAAACATCAGCAGGGTCTGATCAACGTTTCCTCCCACATTTGGAGCTGAAGTCACGTAAAATCAGCTGATGCAGCGCTGAGGAATTAAAACGTCTATGGAGACACAGTTCATGTTGTTTTAGCTTCACACGTGTTGGTGTCGCGCTAGCATTACGCCGCGCTGGAAGGCCCGCATGCTGGCGGTGGCTCGACATTCAGTGGAAACGCTTATCTGAATGGGCCGGACCATTCAGGACCGTACCGACCCGACCCGACCCGTACTCCTCAGTGTAAACGAGCCTTAAAAGGAGCCTGGCCCATCAGCTCTGGGCTGACGCGGATATTCACCATTAGTTGTGTAGCTGGTTAAGAAAGGAAGATGGCAAAAATCCACAAATTCTTTAGTGCCATGCTGAGAAACATTTTTGCATCCATCCTGGCATTCTTTAGCTGAGCCTTTGTGATGCTCCTCCTATACCCAACATTTCACCAACTTTTGGTCAATTAACCTCGTTCATTGCAAAATATTACATCAAGAGTCAGACATAAAATGGTGCTTACACACAAAATCTATGTTACACGTTTTCCAACACATGATATAGAATGAGGGAAAATAATTTCTATCAAGCTTGTTTTGAGTTGAAAGTATCTTTTCTTTTTGCACAACTGTAATTTTGTTATGGTCATTTTATTTTAGGAGCATTTTCTATAATATACAGCTATTTTCATTTTAAAGCACATGTGCTGCTGATCCTTAATAAAAGTGTATTTAGCACTCAAAGCTGTAAATTAGAATTGTCCCATTGGTTTTTTCACAAAAAATTATCAACATGTACAGTATATTGTATATCTCGATTTAGGGGGGAAAAAAATGACAAAGATATTTTGCTTCATTGCCCAGCCCTAGTGTGTGCCTCACACCACACCATGTTTGTAGTGTAATTTAAAAATGTTTCTACTTAAAACAATAGTTATAAGTAGAAAAAAATCTGTTTATTCTGTATTGAAATATATTTTTAAGGAGATTTAGTTTCTTTTCAGTAGTTTTCATATCATACTGTGGATGCAACGAATATCTGCGGCTATGTAATGGTTGAGTCAGGAGGGCTGCTCTAGTGATTTTTAAGGACTTGGCTGATGTGACTCAAGAACAGTAGTAGTATTTTCAGATTGTTTAAATATTCTAGAGCAAGTAAAAAATGGCTCATGCTCTCCTGAAGAAGTGTTCAACAGGCTGTTCATGGACTTCATGAAGAACGAGCCACTGCAACCGTAATCACTGATCTCTGAGTAGTTTTTTGGCATCGGGACATGATGGTTCAATCCAAATTTATTTGTTTTTGTCTCAGCAGTGCATCTCTTGCTCTTTGCGAACACAGTTTTAGACCTATAACTACAGGGTTTTTTCTTATCCTTTTGACCTCAGATTCAAAATGAGAGAAATTTCAGTCACACCTTGGACCAAAAAGCAAGACATGGCAGCAACTGCAAGGTGCTAAGTGTTTGTCACTGAAATGTGTAGCACTTCATCAAGTGGGTATCTATATGTCATTCTTAGAATTGTCTCCTAACTATTCTGCATATCAGATGACTACATCATGTCCCGAACTCAGATGGGCCAACATGACCCCCATCAGATGAAATCCACCTGTCATGAGATAACGTTTTGAGCACAAAAACAGTCACATACCAGTGGCACAGCTGAGTTATAAACATAGGCAAAGCGATCAGCTGTTCCCCTGCATTTTGCCACAGCTGCCGATCTCTGGTATGAGGTTATATCATGACGGAGGATTGTGCCTTTCCAGCAGACTGTTGTTCACCAGCTTTTTATTCATTGCTACTAACATGACCAGAATCAACTTACTTTCTTTACAAAGATTACAGTTTTTACAAAAGAAGGAAAACTTGCGGTCTGATAGAAACATTGATGATATAACTTGTTAAAAAGAGAAATTTCTCTTCAGGGTTCCCCTATTTCCTGTTTCTGAATATTGCATGTTTCAACTTCTCTGTCTCATCTGATAGAGACTCGAAAGATAAAATACAACACAACTACAATATTCCCCAAATATGCAGCTATTCCAATCCTGCCTTTGCTGTATTTCAGGTGGCTCACCCAGCAAGGCACGAGGCAGAGCCAGATTAATGACTGGTTGGGCTTAAGGGATGAAGAAGAAGAGTGAGTTTCCTCTTTTTGCTCTAACCGGACAAAACTTGTAAGCGCAGTAGATAGCATCTTCTGCTTGTACATTTTTTATTCTTATTTAAGATTTATTTATACAGATATTCCCATTGAGACACACAGTCTCATTTTCAGGAGATAACTTTTTTGGAGAGTCCAAAAAAACCAAAACAAAACTGAGTCACAGATACCTCTAACAATGGAGGATATACACTGGAGTTTTTATAAAAAAGGCAAAAAGCAGGTTTCCACTTGTCCTTGTCGGGTGCAAACCTCCTGTATCCAGAATTCATGTTTTCCCCCCAGAACATCAGTGGAATTGGTCGCCCTTTATGTCTGTAGTTTTAAAAATATTTAATCAAAAGAGTTTAAATCCCCTTAAATATGTCATGTTTTTAGAACCAGTTTTTTCAATAAAATTTTTTTAATTTCCTGGAAAAGTCCTGGAAAACCGAGACATAACACTAAAAACAAGAACCACTTAGAGATGCTTCTTCAGTCTCCTCAGAGTCACTTTCTTCTGAAGGGATCAAATGGGTTGAAGTTAGATTTTTTATATCTTTGTTATGATCAGTGAGCATAATGCATCATTCCACTGAGGGGGGCAGCATATTAATCTTGCAGGGCTGAGGGTAAAAAAGTTTGTGCTTGTACGATTTTTTTTTCTCCGTCAGCTCAGTTTGTGTCTCTGTTTGCTAGCCCTTACACCCTAGAGGAGGACATCCACCAGGAGGAGAGGAGCTGGTACGTTGGCGGTATGAGACGGAAAGAGGCGGAGGAGCTGCTGCGGGGGAGAAGGGACGGCACATTCCTGATCAGAGACAGCCAGACTCAGAGAGGCTCCTTCGCCTGCTCTGTTGTGTGAGTATCTTAGATACAATGTTAGAATTATTTTGGCTTTTTAAGATAATGGGAACCCAAAGTGACGAGTTTCCTCTCGCGCAGTGTGGACGGGGATGTGAAACACTGTGTGATCTACAGGACATCCACAGGATATGGCTTTGCTGAGCCCTACAACCTGTACTCGTCGCTCAGAGAGCTTGTTCACCACTACCGCCACACATCCCTGATCCAACACAACCAGCAGCTGAATGTAACTCTGGCCTGGCCCGCTCTCAGCCAGCAGTCCAGCTGAGGCACACCAGCACACCAACATCGTGGCACTTTCACAAAGCGTCCCAGTGGAAGCACTGAGGACGGATACAGTTACCAGGCTGAAACAAAGTGCCGGTTAGTGTTTCAGTGCAAAGATTTAAACCCCCCCCCCCCCCAACTAGAAATATTGCTGAACAATTTTCAAGGATTTTGGACAGTTTACCATCATCAGAAACTTTAAAGGTTTGTTTGGTCTGTGCTTTGCCAGCTCTGCTAAACAAACAGCATAGCTACATATTTGGCTCTCGGAACCAGCTTGTTAACCACTTCAGGTGAGCAGGGATCCAAACAGAGTTGTTTGATGCTTTTCCCACTGAAATAGCCCCAACTAATGAGATCAGCCGTATATTAGTCTGCTGCAAAAGCCAAACTAGAGCTCAGCTCTAATCATATTTACTTTTAAAGCGATTATTCCTATTGTTTAAAATCCTATTTACTTGCCATCTGCACATGAATCATGGCAAGCACAACTTGGATTATGTACTTAGCTTTTACTCATTTAAACAGTCGTTTTAGGATTTTGCAGCAGAACTGAGGTAGTGTTGAGCTTTTGTCTCATGACCACATCATCCACAAGTCTCTTTAAACTTGTTGTTGAGTGGCTTAAAAAATAAATACGTCAAAATGAACAAAAGAAAATATGCTATCAGGGAACCCAGCATGCCAGTATCCCAGTTTCATAACAGATTATAAATGTTTTCATTAAGGTTTGGCTCTCTGTTTCCTTACATTTAATATAATACTGGAATTATTTTTATTTATTACCTGAGCGATGTTATGTAATGTACTTTTCTGGCAAAACAGGTTGGTTTTCTTTTACCATTTGTTTCTAAATGATCAGGAAACCAAACAAGTTTCCATTAGTGTCAGAATTTAAAGCATTGAGTCTACCTGAACCTTCTTTATTTCTAAACTACGTGAATTCAAGAATCTAACAAAAACTAGAACTTTGCTCCCTTAGCCAAATTCACATTTTAAACTTTCTTTTCCAGACTGGTTTGAATTTCTCCAGTGTGTGTATCTTTGGTATTACTGGGGCAGTAGCAGTCCTAGAGTTGGTTCTGGGGAAACAAAGCTCATTCTGGGACCCCTCACTGCCCCAAGTGTGTACATTGTGACTGGTGTGGGAAGTGAAGAGACACTTGAGCACTTTATCCAAAACAAAACAACCTGATGAGGTGGGATTATCACAGCCAGCTTCATTTTCTTCTTAGCTGGAGAAATTCCCACCTATTTATTGCTTTATTAAAAAAAAAATCATTTATGAAGGTAGCTTGAGCTGCTGGTCATTCAGAGCAAGCACTGACGCATTTTATGCTGCTCATCCCATTTTCAGGTTGGGTGTTAAGCTTTTTGTTAGGCCAATTTAATTACTATTGATGGTGAATAAGTTGCTGCCTCTAAGAAAAGGAGATTACACATCTGAGCGGGATTTTAGGCTACAATGACACTGTCACTTGTGACATCTAAACATAATTGGATTCAGTGACAGATTTTAGAAGATCTGATTCAGGGTTCTACATTTGACTCCATCTGAACAGTTATGTTAATCTCTTTTTATAAATCTGCTTTAGATTAACTAACAGTTTGATCTTTTGATTTTACTTCCGAGTACCTTTTGGCCGAGGACAGCGATCCTGACTTTTCATGTCTCTGGAACTTGAAATGGGCCGATTATATTTGAGCTTGCACTGAAGGTTTCCAGTTCTGTGGTAAACCATCTAATGGTGCCTTTAAGTGTTTCGTTCCAGCCATCATATTTCTCTTGCAGACAGGGGTCTGATAAACTCAGCAGGCTGTGTCTAGTTGAACGTGTGGTTTTCGATAACAGTACCACAATGCACCAAAATAAAGATGTGAATTATTATACTTGAAAATGTGCAGAATGAGCATCAAACTGGTGTGAATTCACATCAGCCTTGAAAGAGGAGCTTTATGTTGGTTTATTAACAAAAACACAAATTCTAGATTTGAATGGCCTTGAATTTGAAGATTTGGATATTTACCATATACGTCAAATTCAAAAGCACACATCTAAAAAGGAACAGTAGGGATGTCACAAGAACTAACACGTTGGTGTCATACATACATACATACATACATTGCATTTTCTTTTATGTATGCTTCAAACAAATTAGATGGTGGATAAACTGACATTATTAAGTAGAGGTCCCCTTACTTAGTAATTTGGTTACTGACTTCTTATAAACTCTTGAGATGTTGGTATCGTTTGCAAAATATGAGCTGCTGTTTGTCTCTTCCATACACAGCATTCAGAAAAGCTGCTCATGGCAAACGCTGTCACCATTCTTGTGTGCACTTAACTTTAAAAAACAAAAAGCTGAAATGAAAAAGGACTCACTTTGTATCCAATCACTATCTGAAAAGGATTTTAATTCAGTGGTTCTGAGACATCCCTCGTTCAGATTACTTCAGACTTGATTGACCATGCAGCTTTAAAAAGGGATCCAACTCAGTGTGAAGTATGATGATAATAATAATAAAAAATTATAGTGATAATAACAATAATAATAATAATAAATGAAAGTGCGTTTTTAATGCTAAATATCTTGTTCCAAAATTTAAATGTTCAGTTTTAATTGAAACTGTTTACATTTCAGACCTATGCCCGTACCTCCAGCTGTGGGTAGGTTGCAGGTTTGCGATCCAGGGACTTTTGATTGTGCAGTTTGGAGATCAGGTGGTGCTTTTGGATTATAGTTAATCAAATGTTTCTTTTTACATAAAGAAAAAAATAATTGGGCTTCATAGCATTTCCAGTTTGTCTTGCCCAGTAATTAAGAAAGAGTTACGTAGCATATTTTAAAGTAATTGATGGTTTGATTAAATAATTATTTTGTATTGTGATGGGTCATTTTAATGCACTTCTCTTAACGGTCAAACATGTGCTTGATTGTCATTTATGTACATACACTTGGTGTTGTCAGCGTTGTCAGACTGTTACCTGCCATGACGGGGGTTGGACAGATTGTTTTTGGATTTCAGCTTTGTGGCTGTGAAGTTTGATTTCTGCATGCTATCATTGTGCGACCGATCTGTTAACTATTGTTAGGCTTGGTACTGTTTGGATATCAGTTTTAGTACTACAATTGCACCACCAGCTATAGATGATATTTTACCTCTCTTTAATGGTTAGCCACATTCTGTAAAGATCTGTTTATTTTTCTTTATGTGATTGGTGCTTGGCACTCATTGCTGTGGTTTTTCTTGTGTACATCTGAATTTGCCTGTGAGGCACACGATAGAGTCAAACTGTAATGTTTTCTTTAAAAAAGCAAATGTTCCTTGTTTGTTGTGCCTGTAAACACATCAGTCTACAACAAAAGTGTTACATGGTAATAAAATGTCAAGTGCTGCATAGCACAGATTGTGGACGAAGTGTGCCACAACCACCACAAAGCAGAACAAGTAGAACTTCTAACTCGGGTCAAACTAAAACAAAAGGTGTCTGTCCCTCATCCAAGTTACCTTTTCTTTGTTTATTTGGGATTTTTTTGTACATTAGGTGCACTTGATATTTATTTATACATACACAGTGCAAAATTAAGTTATGATTATATATATATATATATACATATATATATATACATACATACATATACACATATGTGTGTGTGTGTAAATAACTTGTTTAACATTACAAATTTGCAGATGAAACATTGCATTTCTGTTCAGTCAGCCGCAGGAATCTAATATTTTTTTAAAGAAATTATACGGGTTAGATGTGCACAAAAACAGGCAAGAGTACCATTTTGTTGGATTTAAGTTTAAAGCATAGCATTTGCACATAAGTATCTCATGTGAGGTAGAGATACTACTTTCCTCATGTACATTCACCCTGATGCTACAGCAGGTGAACATGTCATGGTTGTAAATATGGAAAAGTTGCTCATGAGATTGATTTGTTGTAGCACTGATTTAAAAAAAAATATAGAAGAACATGTCTTTAGTATGTGGCACCTTTAATAAGACAACCACTGTAAAGTCATACATCTCTAAGTATTTGTGCATAATTTGGTCTTTTCTGTAGATGTTGTTGCTTGCTGTAACTTTAATGTTTTAGCACTGTGCAAACAGAAATGAGACAGACACTGAAAAATGCTGAAAACACTAATGAATGAAAATTAAAACTGAATACTGTTTCGTGGGGTGAAAACTGGCACCCCACGATTCCCGGCAGCATTCTGTTTATGACGTTTATGGCCTCCTGTGTATGGATTCAAACCCATGACCAGGATGCAGCTGCTGTTTTGATCAAAGCCCAGCAACACGCAGCCGATCATTGCATATGTTTAACACACATTTACCTTAAAACCCCTACCCGGGTCTGGCTAGCCTGCCGACTTGACATCTAAGATGCTATTTTATGACTGAAATGACGAGAGGAGTAAATGATTGCTGTTTGCATTTTGACTTGTAAGCTACTATATCAAAATCTACCATCTAACTAAGATGTGCTTCTTCCACTAAGAAGTGGACAAAGTAAACAAACATCGTTCTCGTCCTAGAGTGACTGAGAACTTTTATGCTAGATAGCATGGATTTGTGGCATGGAAGGAAGAATCAATCAGCCCAACCGGTGGATATTTTTTTAATAAACCAATGTGAGAACTTTCTTGATAATTACGTCAGCTTATATTTAGATGAATTGTGAACAGGACACAGGAAGGTCTTGATGAGAGATATGGTACAGTTTATGGAGGAAAAGCTGATCGTGGTGTAATTTTGTGGTGGTTTGTTCCATAATAAAGATCCTAGGTGGAATTTGGAGAAGAATGCATTTTTTTTTCTTCTTTTGGAATTACATTAGCATCGTATGTTTCTGCAGAAAATGTTTTGGAATCGAAGCACAAGCAGGAGTTGTGAAAGATGTAACTTCCACCTTTATGTAAGCAAGTTACAAAACTTGTGTCTCAATACTGGTTCAACCGGGTCTGGAACGATGAGAAAGAGTTTGCAACCTCAGACTCTCAATTCTAGCTTTCTCTGAAAACAAAACTATGCTGACAGGTATCCCCAGTTCTTTTCAAGCTACTCAGCCAATTTTAATCCATAAAGACCAGAGGAAACCTTGTGTTTCATGTTTAGAGGGGACCTGTGATCATGGATTATTTAATAATCTCCTGGATCAGATTTTGTGAATAGTTTTTAAAACCTGCTTGCAACGAATTACTTGGGTTAAAAGACACGTATTACATACATTTTACACTGTTAAAGAACTATGTGGTGATGCTATAAAGAAAGTTTATACAGAAGGGAACAGTGAAGGAAATGGTAAAGTCTGGTTTAAAGCTAAAGGTATGTACTGTAAGATGTGTTTAGATGTTGGACTGGACGGTAGGAAGTGAAGCACATTAAAAGGCGTTTCTTTTGAGTTTGACGTAATTGTGAGGTTCGGTGAGTGAAATAGTCCTTAAAACTTCCATGCCACAACATCTCCATCGTCTGGCAATGTTAGTTTTCCTTCTAACATTCAGTGACATGAGAAGATCATTAAAGATTTTGAAATATTTAAGATCCAGGGACTTAAAGCTGTGCATATAATCAAATACCTCTTCTCATCTCTGCATAACAATCAACTTCATATCTGTTGAAAAGTTGTTTCCATCACTTTGTGAGTCCCACCCCCACTCCCTTGTGGTTGTCTGGACTTGTCTTTTTATTTTAATCTGAATAATTTATCTGTACTTAAAAGCCTGTTGTTAAAAAAAAAGGAATCTTGTTACTGTAAATGTTAACTGTATTGATTATGCAATATTATTCAGCTTGTTCGATTAAAATTAGCTTGTTTCCTTTTAGAAGTCATCTGAAGAAAACTGGTTTCAAACATTGTTTTGGTGTAAAACCTGACTTTACCTTACATCAGAACATAACTGTTCTAGTATGCACTTTCAGATCCCAAATAAATTTGAAATTATGACTAAACGAGCGTGTTTTATTTGTTAAACCGTGTTGTCTTTTCTGTTTTTATGGTAACCGATCAACGGACCAACACACTGGGATTAATGTACAACACTGCAGATTATACAAAGATGAAAGGGTGAGAAATTGTAATCAGAAGGAAAAAAAAACCTGTTACAACAAAGCAGAAGGAAAAAACTAACATTGCAACATTAACACACCAAAACACAGTCACAGTGTCAAGAGGGTCTTACTTTCAGAGACGCATTCAGGAACTTTTCCCCATTTCACTCATGCCTGGAAACCACGCGGCAATCAGATTAAGAATGAAGCAAATGAAGCAGTTCTCCACATTTTATGGGGTCCTGCACAAGCCTGTTAATCAGCCATTCCTATGAGCCAGGTGGTGCAAACAAACATGGGGGACAGGAGATGAACCCTGTTTTAAGCAGCTGAAATATAGCATGTCAGCTACACCTAAGTCACTGTTTAAATTGCACAAAATTTCTCAAAAGTAATGAGTAAATTTGCCTAATAGTGGAGCTGTAGGCCTAATCATGAAATGTTAGCATTATGAAGACGGGTTTACTTTACCATAAGCTGGGCTCTAACCATACCTGTCAAGTTTTGGATTGAAAAATAAGGGAAATTTTCCCGCACACGCGTTCCACGTTTATATATATATATATATATATATATATATATATGTGTGTGTGTGTGTGTACCTGTTGATGTCTGTTGATGAAATTTTAATTGCATTGTAAAAACCTTTTAAAATTATTTGTATGGTATTTTTAAAAAGATTTTTAGAACAATTATATGTTCTTATAATACAACAATAAAGCTGTTAACCTTCCCACATAGATTCTGAACAAAATAAATCCTGGT
>JAVQJG010060237.1:0-15400 GCA_036024015.1 Craterocephalus amniculus | reverse complement strand
GTTAGCCCCGCTGGCTACACACGAGTCAGAGAAAAGAGTGCTGTGATTGGTTTAAACTTTGATTGATTTAAGCTTCGACCAATCACAAACAGCGACATTTAGAAGAGACCGTCCCTTCTGAGAAACAGTTTCTGTATTAGTCTTGGCCAGACTATATGCTCGCATTATAGTCGCGATAACCAGGCTGTAAAATATGCTTAATTCAGTGAAAATCAGAGATAGAAAAATGCTGATGGCAAAACAACACATTCTGAGTAATTTTCCTCGTCATTGACAGCAGGGCTGGGATGATAATAATTTTGGAAAAATTGGCTTCTTAAAATAGCCTTACCAGCTAACCCCTGGGAGGATGCCCATCTCATAAATATCACTGAATCATGAGGCAGGTGCTGGAGCGGGTGGGACGGGGGAAGCTTGCGCTCCTTAGCTAACTTCAAAGCGAAACCTCTTTTCTGATGTTTTAGCTGCTGATTAAGCAGTCATGCCGGCAGGGGTGAGGAGGGTGCATTTCCATGGAAGAAGCACTGAGCACACATTCGACAATCCCAACGTTCAAGGCGGCAATTAGGAATTTTACAGCGCTGCTTCCTTTCCTCACCCAGTCATCCGTCCTCCCTCTCACTCAATCACTCACTCCTACATACTTCCCCTGCCATGTGGCCAGTGTGCACGTGCGCTCCCTTTCTATCCATCTCACTTTTGCTCCATTAATCTCTGTGGAGCCGGATGCAGGCAGAGTGAGCTGCATCCCCAACACTAAAAATAACCACTTCAGTGTGACAGGGGTGGGGAGGGGGAGGGGGAGGGGGAGGGGGGCGCTGGTAGGAGGGGAGAGGGTGGGGGTACATGCTCACAGGAAGAAAGACTTAAACCAACATTGCAGCAGTTACCGAACAGAGGAAAGTGTGAAAGGAAAAAACAAAAGTGTTGCATTTTTTCTGCACTCCCTCATCAGAAAATGTTGAGTCGCTGCCACAGCAATTACAGGATCTCATTTTCTCTCTCTTCACTGAGGAAAATTGTGCGTATTTTAGCAAAGTGCAAACACTCGTGCCTGGGTGCAGAGCAGCCCGAGGGGCTTTTTATTTCCTGAGGTTTTCCAATCAAAAGCTCTTAGAGAGTCACCGGCAAAAAGATAAACCTGTAGTCATGCAAAAGGAATTCAACGCTAAATATTTAGAGAAGAGAAAGCACTCTTGTGTGCATTTATGTAAAAGTGACCGAGCCCTTATGTTGTGCCTCATGGATTCATTCAAGCTTGCAGCGCAGCAAAGACAACACAACAATGCATCTCTGATTATTTTAGCAAAAAAATAAAGCAGCTCTGGGCTAATGATATGACTTCATATGGAAAATGGGGCTGAATAAGACGCTAATAAGAGAAGACACAGGTTTTGCCTTTCGTGCTGTCATGTAGCATCTTGCAACAGGCTGACAGTGAGGATGGCTACCAGATTACAGTATGCTTACTCAGCTTCATTGGGGCAGTTCACAGTTTTACACATTACATCTACAGTGACTCCTCAGACATGTTTGCAGAGCAGGTTATAATACATGGCTGCTGCTGCAAAGGTGAACAGCCACACACTCCAGCCCTAGTTTATTTCTCAGCTTCTACGATCCTCAAAACAATATGGTACTGATACGAAAGTAGCGTGTGGAAACTAAGGAGAAAATGCCACTCGGACTTAAAATACCATGAGGGTTGCTGTGCTGACAAAGACAAGGCATAGCAAGGTAAGTTTATTTGTATAGCACATTTTCAGTTTCAAGTCAATTCAAAGTGCTTTGAATTAAACATTAAATGCACAAATGCAAAGTTACAAAGGTATTCAAGGAACGTGAGCAAACTTGGATGTTCATTCTGACAAGCAACACGTCAACATTCTGACTAATATTGAAGAATTTTAAATACAGTAATTTTTCATTTTCCCCTGCTTCCCCCAGGAAAACAGGTGACACATCAAAAAGGTGTCCCATTCTAGCAAATCTGTCTAAATGGATAAAACTCAGCAGTGTTAAAAATAAAAGATTTACACAAATTTGGTCATTGCTTGAAGTTTTGATTTTCATGGTTGTCATCTGTAATTTTAAAAGCGCTTGTTGACCAGTTAAAACTGGTTTAAGACTACCCAGAAAATGATAGATGTTTAAACAAATGTTTGTATGCATTTCTGCAAAAATTCACTAAAATAAGCCAATTTTTAGTTGATCAGGCCTGCATATCAGCTTGGACTAACACAAGTACAATCCTCATTTGATGTTTCCATATTAGCATTACTGGCAACATACTTTATCTTAAATATCATAAAATATCAGCTTTCTTCTTTTTTATTCAATCTATGATCAAATGACTTGTTTACAAAAGCTGTCTTGCAACATGAATTCATGCTTACTGAGGTTTAGTTCACATTACTGTTCTGATTTTATCCCTCAGAATTCATAACTAAAGTAAAGCAATTTAGTCACAGACCAAATTATGCCCTAATCATAATCCTACCATAACCATGATTAAGAAATCAAATGAGCTTCATATGCTGGGATGCAGCAATCTCATTTTTTCCACCATAATATTTTTTAAACCAAAAAATTTGAGTCTAATTCTTTCACAAAATATTATTTCCAGCTGTCTTGTGGCTTGTCCGAATGATTTAAAATGTTCTTTTGTGTTCTCCTTCATTAACATTGTCTGGCTGTGTTAGAAAAGCTCAGGATTCCCTGAGTTCCTTTGTGACTTCTCAGACTATTACATAATACACCTCTCCCTTACAGTGATCTCTGTAGGCTGCTCCTGAGGGTGTTCAGCAATGATCTTAATCTTTTTCCATCTGTACAGTATGGATTGTTGGAGTCCCACATCATGATGAGCAAACAGAGCTTTGTTCCAAAGTCCTCATAAATTTCTTCCATTAAAACCTCAAGTCACTTTAACAAGCATCTGTCATGAGTGTCTGGCTTCCTGCTCCTTGTCCCCTATAATTAAACAGGACACCCATTCAAACCCGTGTCAATGAATTTATTTGCTGATGGCAATAAATAATCCTAGATGCTCACAAACATTTGCCAGTCCCATTCATATAATACTGAGTCACCTGCATCAATAAATGAGCAAATTGAACCTTTTCTCCACAAAATAAGCTCCTTTTTGTCTAATATTCTAGCATTTATATGCTACAAAAAGCTGGGCCCTTCAACACTTGAGCACCATCAACTCTTTAAAAACACTTAACCTATGTTTTCTTCTACACTTTTCTATAATACACAAAAAAAGTTTTTCTAACTGTATTAAAGAATACAGTGTGACCTTTGGGCACTAGCCTCCGTAAGGTCCCACAATATCCTTCCCTCTTTATCTTTCTGGCCTCCTCGGACACTGTTTTCATCTTTTTACTGCGTTCAGCCATGACAAACGTTCGATGGAAGATGAGACAAGTCTAGCACAAAGCTGAGCCCTCTGTGTTTACAGAGGGAAAACTTAAAGCAAAGCACTGCAAGTCACATGATCCCAAGGTAACATTGTCTGGTTTCTGAAGGGGGCAGCCCGCGCACTCAGAGCACCAACACATGTCACTGTATACTGACCCAAGAAATCATCCATTATTACTCATTTTAGGCTGATATTTGAATCAAAATTTACACGGGATATCTTCAACTTTTAAATTCAAAAGTGGTGTGGTGGGATGTCCAAGGGATTATAAAAGAAGCTGACATTTTAACTATCCAAACTTTTTACACATGGGAAGTTATGGACATCAAATCAAATGATATGTGATAGTAAAGTAGCTCCATTTCATTAATTAGGAAAAATTGAACTAGAAAATGGAAAACGCTCAACCTTCTATAGATTTTTCTGGAGTGACAGTAACAGGCTCATCAACAAATACTCAATACACCATCAAGAAACTGGAATTCTTTTAAAACATAAAAGACATTATCAGGGACGTTGGTGGTAATGGTTAATCATCATTAGACATTCATTAATTCATTCATTTTCTGAACCGCTTATGGGCTGGAGGGTATCTCAGCTGTTAGAAGGCGAAAGGTGAGGTACACTCTGAACAGGTCGCCAGTCTGTGGCAGGGCCCATCATTAGACAATCTAGTCTTATTCAGTTGAGATTATGTTGCTCACTCTGAAGGAAAGATGTGAATGAGTCACATGGTTTGGATATTCTCACTGAAATCCACACACCCTTTTTTTCTTTTTACCCCTATACAAGAGTAGCTGACATGCAACACATCAAGCGACTGAGAATTTAACCCTGAATCAAAATTAAGTTTTGCTTTTATAGAAAAAGAAACACCCTTCCTCCACATAAAAACGGATATTCTGTCTTTACTATGTGTGTTTAACTGAGCCTGCCAGCTTACACCTAGTCCACAAATCGATCAGGTTGTAGCAGTGCAAGGTTTTCACATACAGGAGTCTAAGCTGTTATCAAACACAGTAGTACTGCAGCGTCTCAGAGCATCACAGTGAAAGAAGAAAGCAGGGCAAAAAAAGGTAATAATCGTGACTGCTTTGATGGTAGCGTTGCATTAACCGGGGTAGCACTTTTTCTATAACGTTCGTAATGCATGACGGATAAAACAGGGCATTAATGGGTTGTTTGTAGACGAATCCTAAAAGCTGTAAAGATATTCGGAGCTGTTTTAAGCGCTCACCCAAGCAGGTCTGAGAAATGAATAAGTCTTGCCAGCAAAGACCCACTTTCCCCCCTTACCTCCAACACACAGCAATGACATTTCTTTCCAACTTCTTTAGTGCAGTGTCCAGCTTTTTCACCAGTTTATTTACTGGCTGAGCTAATCTGTGCAGTATGCAGTCCAGGGATGGATAGCTGGGCAGGAGATAAGAGAAGCCTGTCGTTGCTGGTTAGCAGGACTGGAGACCAACCGGGTCGTGACGCGCGAAAAAACGACTGTCTTCACAACGCCACCGCTGCAACCTTCTCTTGTCTTCTTTTCGTGGCGTGTCCGACTGAAATTAAGACTCCTTCTCCCCCTTTTGCTCTCAGCTCTCCGGTCCCCAACACTCAGCCATCTTGTTCAGCTTCAGCACCACCAGCTGCGCGGCTACCTCCTGGCAGTGACGTCAGAGCGTGTGTGATGTGTGGGAGGTTCACGTGCTACATGAGCTTTCCTCTTCATATTTTCCAGAATAATTAGTAAACATGAATTTAGTACGTATTTTAGCAAATAAGGTTACACACTAAAAGATATTAAGCAAAAAATTAAGAATAAGAAAATTTAATTTGTAACTTCATCTAGACAGGTTTTATGGAAATGCTGGAACTCAAAGATAATTATTTCAAATGAACCCACTTAAAATAAATTTTCCGTCAGGTGCTTGGACTCTTGTAATATATACAATTAAATTGGTTTTAACAAAAATAACTACAGTTAAAAGAAAGGTGTCCAAATAGGTGTTTCATTTACATGTTTTAATTAAAGACTGTACAGGAATCCACAAATGAGTACATCTAGTGATCCCTAAATTCAAATGCTGCATGCTAAAAATATAAGATTTTTTATTCATTTTATATCTAATGAAGGATGATAGCAGTTTGCAGGACACAGAGGGCAGAAAAGTAATTTGTTTTTAATGATGCATTGTTTAGACAAGTCAGCAGACCTGAGTTACTAAGTTTAGTTTGACCTGTAAACCATACAAGCTGGTGTAAGATGTAAGATTTTGTTCTTATAGCTGTTAAGATTATGTTCTTATATGAGTAATCCATCAGCTCCCTCTATTGTTACTCAGTGTCTGTTGCACAATTAAAGCTTTTCTATTTTTCGCTTATATCACACTAAGACTAAATTGTGATATACAACAGAGGTTAGTGGATTGATTTAAAGATAAAATTAAACTGGGTGAATTTTAATCATGTCTCTGACAATGAATAAAATCAGGAAGAATAAAATGATTGAAGCATAAAATGGCACACAACTTTTGTTGAAAACAGTTTGTCCAACATGGTTTAATGAAGATTTGTAAAAATACAAACATAACACAAGCGCATATAACATGTGACACAGCTTATTATCCCCCCACCTGTCAACATCAATAACAATTAAAGCATTTTATACTGCAACATTTCAGTTTCACCCTTTTACATTTTTTTTCTTTTGTCCCTTCAGACATGACTAATGGTACCAAAGTCCAGACCCACACATCAAGCAGCATTCACTGTAAAACTGATAGGCTTGCTGTATTGGACCTGCGTACAACTGCTAACAAAAAACTACACAATATAGTTGGGATCAATCTGAATTTACTTAATTAGGACAGTATGAAACAGAAAAGTAAAGTATATTTGATGCCATTGCTGAACTGTAAAAACAATTCATAATAACAAATTCAATTAAATTTAAAACAAAATGTAAGAGTAATTTACAACCAAACATCCAAAGGGTTAAGAATATTCTAAAGATACACATTTCCTTAAAAACAAAACAATGAAAAAATCTAAAATAAAACAAAAGTGTGAACACGGACTGTGTTGTTGTGAAGTGTTTGTACCCTCCTCCTCTTTGTCGATCTTAACACACCCACATGCTCTGTTGAAAGACAACACCTTCTGCTAATACCACCCAGCATGTCAGGTGTCCCTATGTGTGAATGTGCAAGTCTCTGACTGGAGTCTCCTCATAACTTCTCGCTGACAATGAATGAAAGTATATAATTAGAAAAAAACAACATTCAGAAATAGAGTTATTCTGACAGATCAGTCACTGTGCAACAGAAAAGGTTTACAGAGTTCAGAGCAGCAAATCAATTACATTTTTTTGTCCCATTGTGAAAAGCTGCCGAGAAACACAGCTAGACTTTTCTCATCTACACAATGCAGCACATTTTACTGTGCATGTACATGCAACAAACCCTTGTGTAGAATATGTAAAAGTGTGACACAGTTGATACAAATCACATATTCATATAGTTTGGACATTTGAATTACAGCTCCAATTCCAAAAACACATTGCAATAATTTGTAAATCCTGTAAACCATTATTCTATTTAGAAAATGTATTTAAAAAACACATCAGTTGTTGCAAAGAGACATTTCAGCAGTAAACAAGAATTTTGATATCACTTTGAATTTGATCAGAGTAGAGTATGAACTTATTACATATATTTTAAATTTCTTTTTTTGTTGTTCACACCTGCGTATAGTAACAGAAACCTTTAGAAGTGAATGATTCCACTACCATACCTGGCAAAATTACTTATGAATTCATGCACACGCAGTGAGGTTTAATGCAATAACTTTAGAAAATTTGTAAAAAAAATCTAAATGTTAGAACTTCAAAACTATGTGATAACAATCCAGAGTGATTGGATTAAAGGTTTCCTGAGCATTAGAGCATCAAATTTGTGTTCACAGCAATGAATTTCAGGTTTAGAAACAAAACCCACTAACTATCAATGATTACGGGTTGTTACGACCCTGTTAATCAGCTATAACGTCATGCTTGAAAAGGTTACTGGATACATATTAAATCTGACATAAAAGGTGATGGAAAGCTTTCAATCATCTATTTGAATATTTCTGCTTGAGTGGATTACATCACTGAAGTAAAAGTTACCTGTCAATATGAGAAAGGATCTCGCAAAGCTGGTTGAGCAGGGAACGGTGTTTATGGGGGTTTCCTTCAAGCACCCCACTGAGACGACTCAGGTATGAGTCAAGGTTTCCAAGAGATGCCGTCTCACCTGTACCTGTTAAGGAAAGAAAGAAGAATCATTTCCACAAAATGTAAAATATACATTTAATGTTATCATGGAAAAGTAGTAACAGGCTATGGTGTGGCAGTTCTTGTACCGTGTATTTATTAATATACACCCATTGTAATCACGGCCTAGTATTCCAAAGCAACCACCACTTCAGAAGGCAAACATCATAATTGTAATAAGAGAGTAAACTATCAAACTAATTAAACCAGAATCTCACTTGAAAATAAATACCAGGAAGAGAGGATCTAGATGTCGCACAAGAATATATTAGTATCCTGACCTGGAAGTGGGACTGATGACAAACTGTTGACAAGTGTGTGTTTTATGGCCAGCAGGTGCTGGTGAAGAGCCTGGGTACGCTTCTCGTCGTGCCCCAGCTCGGCCTCCAGACGCTCTTTAGCGTTGTTCATGTCCTTAATGTGTCGCTGCAGCACAGCGTTTTGTTCTTCAAACTCTATGTTGGCCTTCCGAAGCCGTCGCAGCTCAGCCTCCCGAGCTTTAAGCACAAAAGATGACATAAAGAAGGTTTGGCTTGAGAGTAGGATTTTATACAATCAACTAACAGTTCAAACATGTCTTAACACTAAATATGTGTGATCTCTTCCTTTTCAGTGTCTGCTACCTTTGTTCTGATCGAGGAATTCCTCTGTGAATATAGGGATGTCAAATCTACTTGGGAGGTCAACCGCCTAAAACACACATAAAAAGCAAGTTTAAACCAGGCATGCCAAAATTTGTGAAGTGGCTATCACACAGCTGATGAGACAGCAAAAACACAAGCGTGTCACCAACCTTTGTGAAAGACGAGCCTGCACTAGAGCCAACGATGACTGAGGGAATGTCTTCTGAAAGAGATAAAAAAATAAAAAACTACATGTGTGGCACAGAGTAATATTTAAAATACCAAAGCTTTGAAGTGGTTATTGTTTTACATTTTACTTGCAATAATGCAGAAAAATGCACAAAAATGAACAATAAGCCAGTCTAATAAACAAAACGGAAGCTGAGGGCAGCTGTCACCTTTTTTGATCCGTTTGTCATGTATTTTGGCACTGCTGATCTGATAGGCCTCAGTCTGCTGATATTCCTTCAGTTCCTGGGCATACTGCATCTTCTCTCGCTCAGCTTCATCAAGATAGCGCTGTCAATATAAAAATAAGGCTGTGCTTCTGAACTGAGGTGGACATTTAACAAAAAGAAAGCCCATTCAGCGATTAATACTGTTTTTTTTTAATCTAACTTTACGTGGATAACACTCTAAATAGCTCACAATAATAGCATATTGATAGAAACTTAAGCTCTCAGTACTGCAGTGTGTTGAATTAAATGTCAATCTAATATAAAGAAAAGAATCAATAAAACAACGACTACAAAAAAAAACAAAAACAAAAAAACTTACCTGCTTGTCATTCGGAGCTAATCGTGTCCATTCTGCTCCAAGTCT
The DNA here is from genome assembly GCA_036024015.1 of Craterocephalus amniculus. NCBI lineage: Eukaryota > Metazoa > Chordata > Actinopteri > Atheriniformes > Atherinidae > Craterocephalus > Craterocephalus amniculus. The sequence continues at coordinate 6,222 of JAVQJG010060237.1, read as the reverse complement.
CTTGGTGATTTCTGGGAAAGGTAAATCTGGATATCGGGCCCTCATAAGTTCTCGCCGTTCATTGAGAAAGCGTACGTATCCGGTTACTGGTGCCTTAGGACCATTTGGTAGGACCTTTTTCCTTTTCTTCCCCTTTGGCCAGCCTCTTTTCTTTGGCTGCACAGAGGAGAAACAATACTCAGAGAACAGCAGGGGCTGCACAGTCTTTTCTGCTTCCACTCTGGGGACAGCTTACAATAAAATCAGGGTTGCAAGGAGATTTTATTTTTTACAGTCACATAAAAACAGCCAGTTATCCTTCATTATTTTCTTTGTGAGAAACTCTGCATCCTTGATGGTTACAGTGTTTAACTTTTTTGGAAATGGATTTATATGTCTCCAATTTGTGCATTTGTGCATCTGCATTACATTGCACTTTAAAATCCTAGAGTACACCATTGATATAGTCAACTATTAATACTGTATACTGGCATTATAGGCATGCATGCTCCTGAAAAAGTGCCTACTTTAAAAGAGGTTATGCAAGATCATAACCTGGATTAAAGCTTTATTATTTAAGAAATATCATATTACTGGGAATTTCTTTGGCCATTTATTCTTATGCAATAAAACATGCGCAGTCCATAGTAACAGTCGAAATGAATAAAATAATAAAATACATTTTATGGGAAAATCGGACTAATGCGTATCAAATAATGCGTATCTCCAAAATTGAAGCACTTCATAAGCTGTTTTTGCGGATCAGATGCTGCAGTACCCACCTCATCTTGTGGTTGGTCAACTGAATGAGAAGCTTTGGGCTGCTGTGATGCATCACTCTGCTCTTGTTTGATTCCTCCCATGATCTCCACGGTCAACCGACTATTTATGCGTGAAAAAAAGTCTTTGTCCGCAACAGTTTTTCCGCAGGAAGACGTCTGTGGGAATAGTTGTTGAAAAAGATGTGAGTAAATGGATAATTCAGCGTCAATTTACCGACAGGGATGCTGGTTTTTAAGCTAACCTGATTGCTAACACCTCGTTGTGGCTAATGTTTAACTGGTCGGAAACGGACAAACTGACACAAAAAGTTGACTCAAACCGTGCACTTAATATGTAAAGAAGTAACTCATACGTGGTCTCATATTTATTAGTAAAAGATATAAATTTAGCTAATTAAAAGAACGGTTTTGGAAAAAAGGTTTAATTCTTACCCAATGTGTTGTTCGGCCAAACAGGAAGCAAAGTCTTTCTGTTCTCTGATTGGTCGATAAGCAGACTTGTGATTGGTTAGCCCAGAGTGCTGTAATGATATATGGCTCTGGGTTAGCCGCCCCCCTCCCCCATTTATTCATTTAATTATAATTTAACTTTTGCATTTTGCTTATTATTACGACTTGTTTTACATAACTTCTCTGTACATGTATATTGTACGTTATTATGCTTTTGTAAATGAGATTAATCTTTTACATAGAACTTATCGGTTAATAAAAAAGTATTACTGCATATTGCGCTGCGCAGATAAGGTGCCAAAGAGATGGTATTTGCGCAGTAATGCCAACATGTTCACTTTATCATGTCACAACCAAACAATTATTCTGGTTTTTGCCCCCTGGTGGACAATTACTGATCAAATAAAATCTCAATCTAAAAAACTAAAAATACTACTTTAAACTAAAGGTACCTTACAATACATGTTGAAAAATAAACTAAACAATTAGGTACATAGATGAATGGGTGTCTGGAGACGTGGACGTTATTTCAGGTTAAAGGGTTTCTTCAGCTGATGATCATGGGGACATCCAGTGTGTACATTGTCCCATCCTTTGTTGATCAACATTAGGGGAAAATTAAATTGCCCATAACCTAACCAGCCCACCCTGTGCAACTATTACTTCCACTATCAAGTCAGAACCAAAAAACTGTGCATCTCTACTCGGTGATAGAAATCATTAATACATTCAGTATGGAATGAAAATCGGTATACCCCACATACAGAAGTAGCTTTTGTGTTACATCATTGTGAAGGTGTTCAAACTTTTGAAAGTATTGAAAATGTCACGCATCTTTGTAGCAACATCAGTATATTTTCTGATTTCAATTTGCTTTCAAAATAATTTATTTATTCCTCCCACAATGCCATACTTATGTTAATCACTCACTAGCATGGATACCCAAACATTTTTATGCAAATACCAACTTATAAATCAATAAAAAGAGGAGAAAGGGGAAAGAAAAAAAAAAAGAGTCTGGTAGGCAGGGTAACCTTAGTCAGACAGGCTGCAAACTGGACTCCTGATGCATTACATTCTTTCAGGATAGATAAAAATAGAATAAACAAATAATTGCTCAACAAATTATATGTTATGTATACAAATTATGTATAATTTTCATATTTTTTGCTTGTTTTTTTAAAAAAATATATCAAACTACAGTTAAAATACAATGTGATGAAATCTGTTTCAGCTAATTTTTGTGACAGCTATTTGCCATCTAAACTGGCAAATTACATTTTTGAATTCAACTTAAATCATTAAATCTTTAAAAACCTTGTAATCTTCCTACACTTTGAAGTTTACTATATCTCTTAAACGTTTGATTAGGGGAATTTGAAAGGCTATGAAATCGTTCACACAATTAAGGATTTAAATTGACCTGCAGGAAGTGTGAAAATGAAATGCTAAAAACACAACACTGCTAGGCATAAGTTAGAAAAAAAAAGCTTAGCTTCATTCCTGCTGGAACGTGCTATAAACATCTAGGACAAAACATATGCGGCTTTATAACACAAGTCACGTAAAACACTCGTTAAGGGAAAACTTATCTTTATGCCATTTTCAATAAAGACAGTAAAAACATATTGCGATACCAAGTAAAAATGGTTCATTTCAGTTACTTTACAATAATTTTCCAATTAAGTGTTTGGCTATCATATCTAGGGGGATAAAAGAAAATCCAGTCCGAGTTCAACTCTCCTAGCATTACGACTTAATGGTAAAACAGAAAATTTAACTGGAAGTGGAGATGCACAGCATTGTCCCCTCAATAAAACGAAAAAGACCAAAATTTAAATTTTTATTTAGTTTTATTCCTTGTTTACAATTTTTGTGGTCATTTCTTCGTTATGGTCGATCCTTTTGGCAAACATTTGTGCTCACTGTTCTGTACAGTCCGGTCCCACAAGATAAACTTAACTTTTCTGGGCAGAGAGGAATGAGAGAAGGGTTATGTCAGGCCCAGGCTTTTACAATTTGTCCAGGTAGTTATCCAAGGCAGGGACACCCTCTTTAAGACCCTTGCGTTTGCGTGTCTCAAGGACAACTACACCAGGCTTGCTTGTGGGCTCCAGTGGGTTTCCAGGCAGGACCTGCCAATGGTCGAACACACACTGTGGGAATGCCTGACCTCCAGTGTTGGAACGAAGGTCAGCTGTGAAGCCTGTAAACAAGAATATTCTGTAAAAACCTGATCGGCAAGTCTCGACTTTAAATAACATAAGGGTCACGCATAAATTATGACGTTTTCAAAATATACAAAAGTTGTTTTCCAAAGTCTGTGATGTCAACATATATGTTTGCAAAATGATTAGCCCTAGGATAAAAAAACAACCACACACACACACACACACACATGACCAAGTCATCCTTAAAGGATAAGAAACCAAGTGAAAAACATGCACATTTTATCACGGGGACTTACCGAAAGACTCCATGACAGGCAGATAGGCCTTGATGACATACATAGGAGTTCCCATGACCCTGGCCTCCTCAAACACATGCCCACGCCTCCTGGTCAACACACCGTAGATTCCACCCATTGCAGTTTCAGGGCACTGCAAAGAAAAACATATCATAAGCAATTCTAAGGGTTTTTTTGTAAATGGTGAGTCAGTTATAGATCCCAGTTGACTGGATTCATTACATTTACAAGAAATTAATGAGCTGTGCAATAACACTAAAATCTATGCCAATGAAATCTTTGTGTAACACTGAGGCAACTTACCTGGATCTCCACCAGGTAAACTGGCTCCATCATTCTGGGGTCTGCTGTAAGCTCACAAGCGTACAGAGCTCTGCGGGCTGTTGGGATGATCTGACCACCACCACGGTGGATGGCATCTGTATGCAGAGTCACATCATGGATTTCAAAGCGGATGCCACGCATGTTCTCCTCACACAGGACTCCCTAGAAAAAGTCAAAATCTGTAAATACAAAATATTCTTATCTCCTAGAAGAAAAGTTCAAATTTCTTTCACATCTAAACCCTTACTTCCTTAGCTGCCCACTGGAATCCAGCAACAACACTGTCCTTGATCTCATTAAGGTACTGCACTCCCTTGGTAACATCCACCAGCAGGTTGGGGCCGGTTCCGTCGGGCCCGAAGCACCAGATCTTCCTGGCCTCACCGACATCCCACTCATATTTGTCAGCGAGGTAGCGGGCGCGGGCCTTGAGCTCCTGACGAGCGGTAACATCACCCTTGTCAATATCTTCTGCCAGGCCTTCTTCGCAGGGGCGGGCCTTCATGAACAGACGGTTGTGCTTGTTGGGTGACTTTGACAAGCACATGACACTTGATTCTGCACTAACGGTCTCTCTGTAGGACACCACTGGATCAGATTTCTGAAAAAGAATTAAGGTTTAATCATTAAAGGTTCACAAGGATACTAAAGTGACATTTAAAATAAGTTAAATGACTTATAAAACATTTAAAACGCATTACCTTGATTGGAATGCAAGCATGATCCTCTTCCAAATCCTTCAGACAGATCTCCAGATGCAGCTCTCCAGCTCCAGCAACAATATGCTCTCCAGACTCTTCAATGATGCACTGCACCATAGGATCAGACTTGGACAGACGCTTAAGACCTTCCACAAGCTTGGGCAGGTCTGCAGGGTTCTTTGCCTCCACAGCAACTCTCACCACAGGGCTGACACTGAACTTCATCACTTTCATGTTGTGTGCCTGCTCAAAGGTGGTGATTGTTCCAGTCTTGACAAGGAACTGGTCCACTCCAACAAGACCCACGATGTTACCACAAGGCACATCTTCAATGGGCTCAACGTAACGGCCCATCATCAAAATGGTCCTGCAATAAACAAAAGGTAAGAATTCAGATCACACCTCTAGCCTCAATCCTGTTGAAGCTTCACAGGGCAGACATTAACTAACCTCTGAATAGGCTTCAAGTAGAGATCGTCCTTTTTTCCAGGGACAAAGTTTGGTCCCATGATGCGCACTTTCAAGCCAGTGGACACCATTCCAGAGAACACACGCCCAAAAGCATAGAAACGGCCCTTGTCGCTGGTGGGTACCATCTTTGAGATGTACATCATGAGTGGAGCTTTGGAGTCACAGTTCTTGATACCTGGGTGCCAAATACATAGAAAAATTTTGACAGACCGAAATAAAAATTACAATTCTACTGAAACCTTGTTTTACTTTCTTCTTAGATTTCATACCCTAAAAATTAAACGTCATCTTCTTACCCATGGCAGCCTCATCATCTCCAGGTCCTTCGTACAGCAGCTCACAACGGTACTTCTGAGCAGTGACGGGGGAGGGCAGGTGAATGGTGATCATTTGCAGAAGGGCTTCTCCGGCAGGCAGCCAGCGGCGCATCACAGCCTTCAGAAGAGGTTTGCCCTCTTTGTCCTTGTCTTCATTGTCCAACTTGATGTCCATTTTCTGGATCAGCTTGGCAGCTTCATCCTTTTTGAAGTTCATTATGGCATCGAACACCTTCAAGAAAACATTCCAAATTCCTTATCCAAGTCAACATGAACCAGGCCAAGATAAAACGATACACTCATCACCTGCTCAGGCTTAAGTGTGTCATCACTGGTAAGTCAGGTCAAAGTGAAGAATAGTAAAGTCATCACTTGCAGGCATACAAAGCAATCGTTTACATATTAAAAAACAAAATAGTGGTTGCTCAAATTACATCTACACTGTTAAATAAATATGTTTACCTTGAAGATGGGGTCCAGGACAAGAGCACAGAAGGTGCGAGAGTACTTCTTTCCATCAGCACCAACAGCACTCTTGACAAACTTTCCATTTTCGGTGTCATAGTACCTGGAACAGACATATGTAGCATTTCATGCAATCATCTGTTATGCGTAGGGCTGTCACAATTATTACAATATTCGTTAATCGCGAATATTTTTCTTATTCGCGAATATTTTTCTTATGCACGATAACCGCTTATCCAGCATTAAAACGTCAGATATGATGCAGC
>JAVQJG010060218.1:0-25223 GCA_036024015.1 Craterocephalus amniculus | reverse complement strand
AAGTTAAAAAGATGTGTCTTGAGCCTCTTTTTAAAAACATCAAGAGTCTCTGCAGCCCTGAGGCCCTCTGGCAGGCCGTACCACAGGCGAGGGCCATAATATTGGAACGAGGCCTCGCCGTGTGTTTTGGTCCTCACCCTAGGAACGACCAAAAGGCCGGTACCAGAGGACCTCAGGGTCTGCGAGGGATTATAGTCTAAAAGCAGGTCAGATAAATAAGAAGGCCCAAGACCGTTAAGACATTTATAAACAAGTAAGAGAACCTTAAAATCAATCCTGAAACGCAAGGGGAGCCAATGCAGCGATTTTAAAACCGGTGTAATGTGTCTGTAGTAATTTTGACATTTGTATTATAGTTACATGTTTAATATTTTATCTCAGTATCACCAAGACCCTAAATAACATTTCTATAGTGTGTACATGTTTATCAGTAGATGTTTGTGAAATTAGTTTTCCGTTTTATTTTTCCTTCTCTTTATGATTTTATAACTTTTATGTCATTCGTGTGACACCAGTGTATCATGAATATTATGAAAGCCCAGGTTGCCCTGAAAACAGAGATGTATAATACTTGATAGTGCATAATAAGATGACTGTTTTATCAGCAATAATACACAAGATGTACCAGTCGAGGAAAATCCCCCTAAATGCCTCCTGACTCCGAAGGGTTAAATAAAAATCACCCTGACATTAATCACATGGAATGTAACTCATTTAATGCGATTAAAAAACTAAAAACAAAATAGTGACCTTAGTGTGGTGGAGGGGTTTGTGTGTTCCAGCTACGGAGCACTGATGTCAGGGCCTCTATGACCCTGGTAGGGTCACCCAAGGTAAACAGTTCTCTAAGTGAAGGACCAGAAAAAGTACAGATGTGAAGACCCACATGAAAAAAAAAATCCTTGGTTTAAGTTTTCCCTCGACGCAAGAGAGAAACACTCACTTTCCATAAACTGTTGCTGGGTGCCGGATTGGATAAACAGGGCACTGAAAACATGAAGTCCACACACCAGAAGATGCTCCGCAGATCATTTTATCCATGACGTTTCGGGCTACGGCCCTTCCTCAGACAAACATGAAGACATTTCTCCATGCATGTGTACTGTATATGGAGACGTAACTTTCGGTGCATTGTTTGCCTGAGGAAGGGCTGTAGTCTGAAAACGTCATGGATTAAAACAGTCTTCCTACAAAAAGTTTTCTTTTGCCCAGAAGCAGGTCCCCCTTTTGGAGCCAGGCCTGGAGGTGGAGCATGGAAGCAGGCCTGGTGGCCGGGCCCGGGACCACTCCCCTTCAGACGGGCTTTACACTATGGAATTGTGACAGATGCCAATCAGGTGTGGAGACACTCATCACCTGCTGGTTCAGGACCTTCTGGTTTTCTGCAGCACGGTTTCTTCTGAGCTGGAATTTCAAAACTCAATAGTTTTTCCTTCTTTTGACCTCTGCACCTGCTGTCATGCTTTTAATGTTTTTACGTTAAGCTCTTTGAATTGTCTAGTAGATGAAATGTGGTATACTGTACATACAGACTTGCCTTGCCTTTGAGTCAGCTACGTTCTTCAGTTTAGCTAGAGCCCCTCCCACTACAGCCTGTCCTGAGGAACTACTGAGTTTACTCAAATATCCATGAAGCAAAGAGACATCTTTAAATGATTTTATTGTGTACACAGTGGAAAAATACTGAGGTCTGGGCTACAGCATCCTCAGTGGCAGATTCAGATACTCTATGTCTTGACTGCTTTGTTTCAGTGAGTCCTTATATACAGTAGGTACCCTATATCTATTGTTACTCTGATACATGGTTGGCTGGTCCCTCTATAACACAATAAGAGAAGAGCAAACTTGACTGCATGCAGTTATCCGTCTGCCTCCCAAAAAGATCAATGCCCTTCTTCTACAACCCGAAATTCCAGATCTGCCGGCACTAAGTGAAAACTAAAAGACCTTCAAACTACACAAGCTAATATTTCATGCACAACAAAACATATAGGACATTACAGATGTTTAAATTGAGTTTGTTTTTTATACAATTTTATGCACAAAATGAGCTGGGGTTGCACAATATATCAACTTCAATATCTGTGTCAGCAGATGTTGGACGTTTTTTAGAATATCGGTATCGGTCCGCTGAGTAAAAACTGGTCTGATATTAACTACAGATATTTATTTCGGTCCATGTGCGTGTGGGAGGAAGAGATGTTTGGCCGTGCAGGAAATGTTTGGACAAGTGACAGTCATAGGAGCATCGTGGGGAAAAGCAATGTCAGGTATGTGGTAGTTTTTCATGGTGTCGAAAGAAGATAGTCAAAAAGCAGTCTGTGATACCGGCAACATCAAAGTAATGCGAGGAAGAGTCTGTAGAATGACTAAAGGTGGCTCATGTATATGATACCTGATCTAAGGACCTAAAGGACAACTTTACTACTTACTAGGACTGCTTTTCTAATTCCAGGGACTACTTCACTGATTGTTAGGATTACTTTCCTCATTCATAAGCCTACTCTACAAATTCTTTAGACTTCTTTACTGATTCCTAAGACTACTCCACTAATTCTTAGGACAACTTTTTTGATTTTTAGGACTACATTATTGCTTTAACACTGACTTTACTTATTCCTGCAACTACTTTCCTAATTCCCAGGACTTCTTTACTAATTCCAAGGACAAATACCAATACTTTGGAGTATTTTACTGATTCATAGGACAACTTTACTAATAGGTCTACTTTTTACAGTCCTAAGTCTACCTTACTCATTCCAAGGACTCTTAATTCCTAGACTAATCAGGCTGCTATCCTGTCATTTTTCAATGAGATTAATGTGGTTTTCCTCCAGGAGGAGATAACCATTTACTCCCACACAAAGGAAATGACTGACTCTGATTTATATCTCGGTTCGGACACTTCAGTAGTTGCATCACACATCTCAGCTTTGTTTTTTGAGGCTGAGATTATACAAAGATTTATTTTGGGTATGTCATTTAAGACAGGAGGTATAACAAAATGGGCTTTTGAAAAAGAAGTTAAAGGAGGAAGGTGTAGAAAGGCTCAGAAAATAGGACTACTGTTAGGTTTCTGGTTCAGCGAGCTCCCAGTTTTCAAGCTGTTTTGATTGTGCTTGTGACATAAAAGGAAAACTGTGGCTGATAATTGACCGCTGTCTGAGCACAGCTGGGACAGCGACAAAATGGGCTCAGTGGGCATTGCGTCCATGCGGCTGGTTTCAGAGGTGCGCCGAGGAACTGGATGGCAGGCAACTTTAGATGTAGCAACGCACAAGAAAGGTAAATGTTTATCTCAGGTCTGGGTTTCTTTTCAGACCAGCAACCTGGGTCTCTTTCAAAACAGCCGTCTCCTTCTACCCACAAGTGTCAGTTCACCGGATAAGAGAGATTAAATAAGGAGCAACTTCATAAAAACATGGTGGCTCAGAGAAGAGATGGATGTATATGTGGAGCAAAGGGTGGCAGGGTTGAGGGGCCATGTTGTGAGGGACTAAACAGTTGGAATTACGGTCAGCGACCAGTCATTGAGTAAACATACAATGAGCGACAGAAAAGCTCTGTGGTGGACAATAAAAAAAGAAAAAAAGCTTCCAGCTTCAGGCCCTGAGAAAAGTGAGCCATTCTATTTACAAAGAGCCGCTTAGGGGTGGATTGAGGAAAGAAAAAGAGGGCTAAAACACTTGTGGGCTCAGGGAACTCTATAGGGGGAGTGAAAATGGAATAAGCCAGCAAGCACTTGAGAGTCCCGCCGAGCACCTGAATGGGATAGAGGGGTGTAGCACAAGAGGGGGGTCCAGGGAAGGTGAATGGCCTTCTTTTTGGGTCCAATTTGTCTCTTTTCACCCTGCTCGCCCTGCTCCGGCTCTGACAGATGTACAAAGAGGGAGCGGCGCTGGGCCACTCATCCACATACGCCCAGGAGCAGCTGTCACTTTTGTCAGACAAGTTAATCAAACAAATGCCACCGTACCTCCCTTTTTAACAAGGCAGAGGGAGAGAGGAATGGAAGGGGGCTGTAAAAGGGTGATAGAGACCCAAGAGATGACATGTGTGTTCTCGATCAATTCATCCTGCCGACCCTCATCAATAAACCAGCGGGACCTGACAAAGGAGAAGTCTCCATTAAACTTGTATTTCCCTCCTCTTGGGATGATCGAGGTTTTAGTGTTCTTAGCTGCTTCCACTCAGCAACACGGAGCTGGGAATGCTTACAGAGGATTAATACCAAGAAGAAACAAAGGAGGGAAACAAAATGCTCTCTCTTAGTAATTACTAAGGACACTAAGCTGCTTACAGACTTCATTAAATGGAAGTGAAACCTTTTCAGAGCATGTTTTGAACAGTCACATACAGTCTATCTAATCTATCCTGCTTGACTGGACTTTTTTTTTTAATTATTTGTGTGACCTGTGACTATAACCCTTATTTTCTTTATTTATTGGTTGTGGAATCTATTTGCAGTTATTTTCTTCAAACGTAAAAGAGATTAGTAGCTGGCATGACAAACAAGAGAACATTACAACAGTAATGTGGCCATGTTGTTGAAGACTTGGGGTTAACTTCATTTGGTCATTGTCTCTCAGAGGCAGCAAACTTCAGCTGGAACTGGCCTCCTGCGTGGTCTAACAGGGACTGCTTTCCTTTGTATTGGGAAGAAAATCAGGTCAATATCAATATTGTGTATTAATGTCAAACTTCATTAGACTTTTGATGGAAATATTAAATGTAATTCCATCAAACGCTAATTCTAATTAAATAAATTGTGACATTTTTCTAAAATCTATTCCAAGTTTTTTAAGAGCAGTTTATACTTTCCCACTAATTTTTATGGAGGTGGTTTGAGCTGAATAAGCGTGCACTCACAACAGGATAGTCAACTTACTTGGTTTGATGGAGGTGGGAAAGTCAGAAAAGGTTCACACTTCCTTTGGTTTAGTTTGTTTTCACCCTGCACTTTACTCATCCCACGGTTACAACTACTCATTGGGACAGTGATCAGGCATCACATCCGGACCTCTGGAGCCAGGGTGCTGCAGGTGCTCCTTCTGCAACACACCTGACTTAAATAATGGGTCGTTTGGAGGCTTGTGCAGACCTTGACTCCAAGCTGTTTGAGAACTATTTCATTTACTGGCCGGGACAGAAAACAGCTCATTCACTGCAAGTAAATAATGAAGCAACAATAAATATATTCAGTCTGTTTCCAGCCTGTATAGGATCGGTCAGGTGCGGTTTGTTAACTTCAATCTGCGAGCGGTGAACACCTTTTCACAGAGGTGCTTATTTTGGCACGACACCTCTCTTTATATGAGTGCTTTGGAATGAGGTAGGTACCTCCTGGCACTGCGCTGAAAAAACTCCAAATCTTACGAAGTGCACTTTTCCGATTTCTAGTCACAACTCTTTAGATACACCTAAAGAGTAACATTTTACCAAGTTACATGACCTTGTTTTAAGACAGTAGGAGGGAAATGCTACTTTTAAGCACCACAAACTTATAATGAGACGCAAAACCACACATTACCAGTAAATATAGTGAAAAACAAGTTATTCCAGGTTATTTCAAGATCTAGTCAGGCTTGATTATATTGTCTTATTCCAAGAAATCTTCACTTGTTCCATTGACAGATTTTTTCCTCATTTTAAGCAAAAATTCCTTGTTTTACTTTTTAAACTTACTTTTGGAGTGGCCTTTTTTAAGTGTGCTGGTCATTGAGAGGAGTAACTGAGTATACATGTGTTCACGTCAGTCTCCAGAAGTCCCCAGGAACAACTGAAAAAGTTTCTAGATTCCTAATCACTTACTTTTTTGAGAAAGAGTTCCTAGAAAAGTCTGAAAACTCACTAAACAGTGACACGGTCGCTCAACAATGGCTGAGGGTTCAAACTGTAAACTTGCAGAGTGTAGAGTGTAATCTGACTTAGTTATTTTATTAATAACTGATTTTTATTGATATCACAGTTTTTTTAGATAATATAGAGCCAATTGCCTAATTAAATTTTAATATATCGCACAGCCCTGCGACTCATCCAGTGCATTAGTGCTACACTGTAAGAAAACCATACCTGGGTTCACTGTCAACTAAACCAAGAGTCCCAGTTTTTGAGTTTTTTTCTTTTTTCTACACTAGATCGCATTTGAGGGTTGACACTGCTCCGGACAAACTGTCTATCCCTACGAGTGAAACTGGGATTGATTAACAGCAAACAGTGCCAGCGAATGTGCCGTGAGACATGTGACAGGCGGAGCGGGTTAGGGTTGCTGCTTGAGCTCAGTCTTATTAAAGGGTGGCCTTGCTGTGGCTGTGGGCTGGCGGTCGGTTCATGACCAGAGACGGCAAAGTGGTGAAGCCTCTTCGGACAGCCAAGTGACGGCAGCTCCATCAGTCTGTTGGCATTCTCTGCCACAGCAACCCCGGACTAACCCCAAAAGCACCCACCCACCCAGCATGCAGCGCTGGGGACAGTAATCTGAAATCCTCCAATCTGAAGCGCACTCTGACCCCCTCCCTGCTGTAACAGCCGTCCAGTTGGTAAGCAGAGCGAGGCAGGAGCAGCAGCCGCGACTGAAAGGCGCTTTAACTTTCGTCACACAGAAGTGCAATTTTGCCACGGTTGAGTCAGATAACTATCCAAGGTCAACGGAAATTCTTCAAATCAATCAATGAGCTGCGCTCCTAATCCCCCCCTCCGGGCAGAGGCAGATTAAGTGTATAATTGACCTATGTAATCCCAGTATGGCAGGGTGAGGGTGGGGAAAGGAGGAGGTGGCTTAAAGATTCACGGCTCTATAGCACCATCTCTGTTCCTCCCTGCGTGTATCCCTCCTGGTTTGCATGCTTACGGCTCGGTCTGAGCACAGAGGGGGTGTCACTGGGCAGCTGTGGGTATCAGTACCAGGCGGGATTTGACTTTTTTTCTTTTTTTAAATCAATGATCCCTTGGCTGTGCTGTGTTAAATCCTCCTCCAGTACATCTGTTTTAATCTGAGCCTCTTCAGTCATTCCTTTTAAGAACCAAGGAGGGGAGGAAGGGCATACTGGAGCAAATTAATTTCTCCCGACATCCCTGACATATCCATGGTTCTTACTGGGTCATAAAATTAGTTGAATAAAATCTCAGATGGAAAAACAGTAGATGAAAAGCTACGCAGCATCATCATTTGTGTGTCAACACTCTTGCTGTTTTCATGGGAATTTAAGAAAAATCACAGGTAGGTGCTGCTCATGAAATGCATCTGATTAACTGAGTGTGAGCTTGTAAAGTTTTGTCATGTTCTGTGGTTAAAGGAGGAGTAGGTAACACGGCTGCACAATTAATCGAATTTTGATTAATTGTGCACACTGGACAAAAACTGTTAAAGTGACATGTTGGACTCTTAATTAATCAAAGCTAAACTAAATAGAGAAAATGGATTGATAATTAAATAATATATAATTGTATAAAAAATAACGCATTAAATATTCTGTTAGTACTTCTGAATGCAGAAGTACTGAGTGATTCTTTTGCATTATTAATCATCTATTTTAATTTTAAATTTCATTTTTCTCTAAGACCCGCGACCCACTTGGATTAAGCGGTTCAGAAAATGGATGGATGGATGGATGGATTTTTCTCCAAGATTTGTAGCCACATTGTTTGTATTTGATGCAATAAAAAACAGACATATTTTTTCAGGCACAATGAATGATCGTGATTAATAATCGTGATCACAATATTGATCAAAATAATCGTGATTAATATTTTGACCATAATCGTGCAGCCCTATTGGCCAGTAAATCATCTTGTTTATTATTGCACCATTCGCTGTGTCTTCTTGCACCTGACTGTATTTTTGCACCACCCTGCAATAGGGCTGAAAGATATATTGTTATCGTATCTATATCGAGATATGAACATTCAAGATATTAATATTGAAAAAAAAAACACCAACAGAATAACGATGACAGGCAGAACGTTTGAAGTAAGTGGATCTTCAAAGCCACAGATGCTGCAGATGTGAGACCTGGATAATTCACCGTGTAACATGTTCATAAAATTGCACTCTTTGCAATGTGCTAATTGCAACATCTTAAATTGCTTTAAAATCTCATTTGCGAATAATCCTTCAGCTCTAGTTATGAGCTTTAGGCTATGATTGCAGTCAATAGAGGATGAAGACATTAAAGCTGTGCTTATACTTGCCCATCGGGACCCACAGAGGATACATAGACCCTCTGTGTGTTTATACTCCAGCATAGGTAAACCCCCGCGGTCACGTTGTCTTTTCCAGATCTAACGGCCGATAACCTACACAATGCTGAGTTTTTTTCAATGATTCAACATACAAATTTACAATCTACTGATTACATGCAGTGATCGTTCTTTATGGGCTGCTGTTAGATGAACTGAACAGTCCGATAATTTTCAGTAAACTGTCATCAGATCCGGTTTTATTTTACTTTTATGCGGTTTAAAGGTAGTCAAATATCTGGCAACTAGTATCACAATCTGACGAAGGGAGTACTTTTTGTTGGCTTGCCTTGTTTAACAACAAAGCGTTGCGCCGGGCAGTGTGTAGCGTGGCACCACACCCATGATCTAATGTGGAATAAACTGCGCACTACTGATACACTCGTACATACCGCCCGAGTGGCCCGCTTCTCCACTCTGCGCTAGACCTTTTACAGTAGCAATGCGAAATCTGCTATGGGATGACGGTGGAGGACATCTGTTAACTACTGATCTGTTATCTAATTATAACCATGCTCACACACACACCTGTGGTATTGTTTTCTACTTAGAAAAGATAGCTATCCATATGAACCCATTAATAAGATAGTGATTATCCTGAATCCATTTTATTCATTTTCTCACTCACACATGCAGTTTATTTAATTTTACTAAAAGGCTGTGATTGGTTGAGGTGGGTGCTGTGATCAGTAGCTATTTAAAAAAACTTTCATCTGCACTTGTTTCATGTCATTTATTTATTGAATGTCAGAAACTAAAGATTGACACTGAAATATGTAAAATAGAGTAAAAACTATACTATATATAAACTATGAAATATGTAGGCTACATGCAAGTGTGTGAAAAGTAAGTTTGAATCCTCCACTACACACACTTCTCATACACCCCATTTACCGACTCCACTGACCGTCGCAACACATCCCTCACCGACGCCAGATCACCACACAATGCGCCCTGATCTGTGGGGCCCCTTTTCGACCGATCTGGTTCCAGTGCTGGTTTGGAGCCAGAGCCAGATATTGGACCGTTTTTTTGGTTTTCGACCTCCTTAGCACCGGCTCCTTGCTCTCAAAACTGGTGCTAACCTGGTACCAACTCTTTACTGGGCCAGAGTTGGAACCGGCTCCAGTAGCGGCTGGGGGCGGGGCTATCTGGCCACAGTGAAACATGCTGACACCGGTCCAGCGTCTCCATACCAGGAAATGGGTAACGAAAACTTAAAACCGGGTCGCAGGGGGAGACCCACCGTCTCTTTTTTCTCACTCGGTTCTCTTTAGAAATCCAAAATAAACTGTTTGGCGCCCCCCCCAATTTCTGAAGTAAATTTAAGACAATTTCTGTACTTGCCTCAAAGTTATAATAAAATAGAGGAAGTTACAAATAAGCAGCAACAACAGATTTTTTAGAGACCTAAGGTCCATGGGAATCTGTTGAAAGGGAAGCAGGATGTATGTGAATAATCTGTGATAGTCTAGATAGTCTGACAGTGTTGCAGACAGACTGGTCTGCCGTACTGGCTCAGAGGGCTCGTTTTTGTTTAAGAGGAATTTGATCATAGAATCTGCAGTTCAGTCTGGCTGGAATATCTTCATGGAGCTCATTTGGAACAACTTTCAATTAATTTTAAAGATCCTACAAACAGCAGTGTGAAAGCTGCAAGTGTTAAAAATGCTACCCAGTTTTGCTACATTTGTAAAATGATCACAAACACTTCGCTGTAAAATAAGCCTGTTGTGTTCAACAACCCGCAGTGTATGAGTAAAACAACCCAATTCCTTCCTTCCTTCTTGATGTGAGTCGCATTGTCATGCAAGATTATAGCATTTTAGCAAGGGGACTATTCCAGAATTAGCCTCAGCAGATAGGGACTAATCAACCAGAAAGATGTACTGGAACAAAATTGAAGTGACTCATACAAGGAACACTTCAGAAAGAGTCTATTTTTTCTTCCCTTCTAAAGGTGGGTTTATTCTCGCGCGTCGTCTGCGTCGCGGGGGTTACGGCGTAACCGCCGTAGCCTCTGCGTAGGTCCTCAGAGGCTCGACGCGCACCTCTTCCAGACCTGCCTGCACCCGGCTAATGAGACGCAGAGACGCGGAAGTTCTCCCCTGTGATTGGTCAGATTGTGATACTAGTTTCCGGATATCTGACTACCTTTTAAACTGCGGATAAAAAGTGAAACAAAACTGCACTTTTCCAGATCTGACAACAGTTTACTTCACTGATCCTGCAGCTGCGTTGGTGATTTGTGGCACAAAATCCACGGAGACGCCAGTAATGACTCATGTGGAAAATTATCGGACTGCTCAGCTAATTTAACAGCTGCTATTAAAGACTGATCATTGCATGCAATCAATAGATTGTAAATTTGTTTGTTGAAACACTGGAAAAACTCCGCGTGGCGGAGTTCATTGACCGGAACCAGCCTACCGCTGCCTATATATGGGGTGCCAAGTGTTAAAATTTTAGTACAAAAGTTTAAGTACAAATTTTTCCTTATTTATGACATTCTTCTCCTATTTTACACTTGGCACCCCATACCTATAGAGCCGGAAAAAACAGCGCGAACAGCAGGAGGAAGCACAAGAGAAGAACAAGTCATCACAAAACTCAGACTTGGACATACTGGATTAAATAAAACTCTGAAATTAATTGGAAAACACCCAACTGGTTTGTGTGATCATTGTAATGCAGAGAAAACAGTCCAACATGTACTGTGTGATTGTCATAGACTGTAAAAATAAGGTGATTGTCCTAAATAGCTATGCTATAAAAGAAGTGAATTAAAGGATGGAATGAGGAAAGAAGGATTTTCATATGGCAATCATATTAAGAGGAAAATCATGGAAAATCCTGTAGAGGTATTAAGTGGAAACGGGTATAATATATAGAATATAGGTTTTATTTATTTAAAAAATTTATTTTGTTTTGTTTTGTTTCGCCAGTCTCACACTCCAGCACAGTATGTGGCGGTAATGCACCTCGCAGTGAGTTGAAACCCGCCATTAAATCAAAGAAGAAGAAGAACAATTTGTTCGTGCCGACAGAGTTGCCATCTTGGGTCAGACCGCGCTGCTGTCAGAAGACAAAACACACCAAGTGGTATTTTATCATTTGTTTTATATAAATTGGCTGCCTGAAAATGCAACCTTTTTAGGGTTATGCGGGACTATTTGAATTAAACGATTGTATCATTTTGCTTGTGTGTTTGCAGCAGCTAACTTCCACAGCCAGGCTGCGTCTAAAAATGCCAGACTTCTGTTCAGCATATGGCTGCTCAAATAAAAG
Organism: Craterocephalus amniculus; assembly: GCA_036024015.1. NCBI lineage: Eukaryota > Metazoa > Chordata > Actinopteri > Atheriniformes > Atherinidae > Craterocephalus > Craterocephalus amniculus. The sequence continues at coordinate 13,697 of JAVQJG010060218.1, read as the reverse complement.
AAGACAACAAACCAGATCCCGCGGAATCACCTTCCACAGGTAGGATTTATCCTAATATTATATAGCTCCTATTTTCCTGGTTTCAACACTGTAGAAGAGATCAGCTGTAAGAGCGAAGCTGCAGCAGGAGTGGAGCCTGAAAAAAGTACTTTAAATAGTTTTTACTCATTACAAGTATAACTTTCCTGATTTCTAAAAGGTGTGATGAAGGATTACTTGATAAAGAGAGTGTGGGAGATAATCCCCCTCTCAGGATGTTGCCAGAGAAAAGGCGTACATTAAAACTGATGCAGCCTTGAGCTGTAAAACGTTACAGACTGACGGTAAAGAAAAAAGGCACTAAATCGCATTATTGAGATTTAATATGGGACTAATGGCTCTGAGTGTGCACAATACAGCAATGTTTAATGATTAAAGAAAAACTGCTTACCTATATTAACCGATATTTAGATTTAAGCTGCCCTTGTTGTCCCTTTACAAGGCAAGTGACCATATTTGATGACTTCATTGGTCCTACAGAAAGCTTACATGCTGCTCCATAATATTACCACCAACCCACATGGAGTTCTCCCCACCATTCAGTAAAGATCAGGCTGCGAATGACTCTCAGTACAAAAATGACAAGAAGCTATTGGTATTTAATACTTGCATCCTTAGAACTGTTGTTATTTGAAAAAAAGTAAAGAAAAAAATTATTGGACCACCCTTGATTTCTACAATTTCATATTAATTGTAATGCCAAGTACCACTAAAGATATGTTGCTTTAAAAAATCAAGGGTGATCTAATAATTTTTTTCCATGACTGTATGTCACTAAGTGTCCTATAAAGTGCTGCAGTTTATCAAAATGCCGAGTTCAAGATAGATTTGTGTGTCTTAGCTGTCAGAGGAACTGTATTTAGTTTTGTGTGCTCTTTGTTAATTGATGAATGAAGGCCTACCTCTCACTTTGAATATAATCTACATTTCACTGTTGCCCAGTTGTTGATGTATCGCTTGAATATTGATATGTGCATTGTAGTACCCATGGTATTATGGTGTATGTACGTGGTATTTAAACTTTTTACTGTGTCATCTATTGATATTAGTTTCTTAACTCAATGCCACTCAAGAAGCTCAAAAGATGTTGAAAGGAAACAATCACTTGTAGCAACAATTTGAGAATTAATCTTTGTGGCTTCTTGTTTCACACTAGGTTTCCCAAAGAAGGAGAGTTAAGGAAGCAGTGGGAGCTGGCCGTGCGACGGGAGGGTTTTGCTGCAACTCATCGATCTATGCTGTGCAGCGAGCATTTCAAGCCAGAGGACTTTGACAGAACGGGACAGATTGTCCGTCTGAGACTTAAAGTCATACCGTCTGTCTTTAACTTTCCGGCTTCTGTCCAAAAAGTATGTGTGTTCTTTGTCAAGAAACTATTGGCATGTTTTTAATTGGCATGGTTAAGCTTAAAATACTGTGTACTTTGTGACACAACTTCTCTAACTTGACTTGACGTTTTATGTGTCTTATTATGTTATGTTGTCTTATAGCGAAAAGCAAAGAGGACCAAACTTCCTGCAAAGAAAGCGGAGGAGGAGGAAAGTCTACCCATGCCTTTGGACTTGTCTCAGCCTCCTCCTAATGAAGATGAACCTCAGAAAAATGTAAGTATTTAAATGTGTTGTTTCTGAAAAAGATCACACGATCAATTATCTAAATGAAGCATTGCACACATATTAAATATTTCCTTTCCTCTTATAGGACCACAACTATGCATTGCCGACTTCCCCAGCTGCTCTGAAAGCTAAACTTAGTGAGGCCTTGGCGAGAGTGGAAAGCCTGGAGCGGGAGAAGCGCAATGCTAAGATTCGAGAACTCAGAGCTAAGAAAAACATGCGCTCAGTTTTAGAGGATCTGAGGGAGAAGAATCTCATTAATGAAAATCTTCAAGAAAAACTGCAATGTTACTCAGGTAAATTTTTTATTCTATTCAGAAATATTGTTTACTTGTATATAAAATCTTTATTTAACTTTTTGTCTAGTTAAAACATTACTTTAGATATACCTTTTTAAAATATTGCAACGATCAGCCTCTCACATAAAGACAAATTGTTCTCGTCTCTCGAATTGCATCAGTGAAAAATGCAGAGGGCAACAGTTTGTCAGATATAAGGTATTTTTTGGTGCAACTGAAAATTACTCTATTAAACTGACAAGTTAAGGACAGAAGAAGAGATGGAAGGTCTGATCTGATCAACTTCTTGACTAGGCTTCATCAATAAAAGCCATCTTCAGCCTGTAGATCCATTCCTGAGGGGGAAAGCTCATCTAAGATAGCTAAGACTGTGTTGAAGAAGAAAATGGCTAAAAGCAAAAAATCAAGTTTGTTAAAGTTTAAGTATTTAGATTTATGTTAGCATATTCTCAGCAAAATAAAGAAAATGAAACATTCTTTTGTTGTACGATGTCGATGGAGAGCGTCAGGAACTCTCCATGCCTCCAGGGGGCGCTGTCTGACTCTCGCAGGAGCTGCGTAAAGAAATCAGACGCTTTGGAGGTAACCGCACAAAAACAACCCCGTGCAACGGCTTAATGTTATTATTTCATCACATTTAGATGAGGAAATATACTCATTGACGTACCCCATTTATAGCCAACGGTATGAAAGACAACATCTGTTTCTGGCCGGAGCTTTTCTCAAACATTAGCAGCGGCGTTGCTAAGCTAACGTTAGCTTCAGCAGTGTTTGTAGCTTCTGTAATGCTAGCTTTAGCTCTGATGGGTGAGCAGCAGCAGTGTTTGGTGTCTCAGTCGTTTGTTTGCAATTTAATTAAAAGAGAAAAACATTTAAGAAGAGAAGTCTCACAATTGTTTAACCTGCGTTTGAGGCTTTAGTTTAAATAGATTTGACACAAACTGCATGAAGAGTAAAATAAGTTAAACACCTAAAGAGGAGTTTAAGAGTTATAACTAACACAATGGTTAACGTTTTGAAAACTACATAATTTCAATTGTTTATGGTTTCTAATTGGCTTTTTTTAAATTTATTTTAATATTCATACATTTAAGGGGGCAGAGCCATAAATTAAAGGGTCGAGTTGCAGAACATGATGACTTGGGTTTATTTTCATAAATAATATTAACTACATTACATTATGTCGTAACATTTTTTTCTTATGTGAAACTGTATCATTAATATTTCAGTTTTAGCTTTTAGTCTGTAAAATCAGATTTTTATGCCAGTAAACATGAATTGGCTTTGGTTTTATTCCCCATGCGTCTTCTGATCATCTGCCATTAGAAGTGGACAATCATGGCCGGACATGGAAACTGGGACGGCGTGGGTGGGACGGACCAGATTACTGCAGTGAGGATCGACGACACTCACATTGTGGCGGACCCACCACACGTCCGCGGGAAGGTGAAAGGCGGCGGCTCAGAGTACTACGGAGTGGAGTGTGGCATCCCCGCTGAGGAGGAGGCTGCTGGAGAGGAAGAGGAGGGTGTTTATGTCATCGAGTATTCAAATCCTGAAGAGGAAGGAGAGAGTTACAGGTTTACGATGACAGTAGATCCATCTCCTCAGGCCAGAAAGCCTATTACCAAACATCCAGAAGTCAGAGGGAACACTAGAGTTCCTGCACCATTTATAAGGAAGAGACCTGATGTTAACCAGAAAAAAAGGAAGCTGGTGGCAGGAAAAAAGGAAATAAAAAGTGAGGCGATTGTGAGCAATAAGAGCGTGCTGGCGCTTGGAGAACATTACAGCGATGTGATGAACTCAGCCCCGGGTAAAATGCTGATATGCATGATGTGCCCGCCGCCGGGCAAGATCTTTAAGCGAGCAGCGGGATTGGCCGTACATATAAAGCATGCGCACACGCTGGAGGGGAAGAAGACGTACTTCTGTACTTCCTGCAAACAGACGGTCCGCTCGCAGATCGAACTGGACAAACACACGAAACGCCACGCCAACCAGGACGCCGTGTTCACCTGCCCCCTGTGCTCGGCCGATAAACGGGAAAATAAGACTGGATATACAGGGAGCAGGTTGGGTCTGAGGAAACACATGGCCAGCGAGCACCCAGGCATCATCCCTCCCTGCCACATCTGTAATAAAAGCTTCAAGTCCATCGTTTCGTATCTTGCTGACCAGTTCAGGCATGTGGGCGTGACGCCGCACCACTGCGCCAGGTGTCAGATCTATGAAATGACTGAGAGGGGCCTGAGCATTCACATAAAAAACCACGACAAGAAGAACAAGTCGGAACTGGAGCTGGATGAAAACTCTGCTACAGAGGACTCCGACTTCTGACCCCACAGGTTCCACATTTTTCCTGTTTTCCAGTTGTTTTTAGACCGAAGCAGCTCCTCTGTGACCCTCACTGCAAAAACTCCAAATCTTACCACGTCAGGTTTATTTTTTATTTCTAGTCAAAATGTCTCATCATGGTTAATATAAGATACAATCATCTGAAGAGCAACATTTCAGTGAGACGCAAGAACTTGTTTTAAGAAAATAGGGGGGACATGATACTTTTGAGCATAAGAAACTTCTGAGACACAAAACTTCACTACAGAAGGAAAATATCGCCATATCTTGTGAGGCTTGAATATATTGTTTTATTCCAAGAGATCTTATCAAGAGTATTTCAACTTTTTGTTTGCTAATTTCACTTTTTTTTAACTTATTTTTGGAGTTTTCTTTTTTTCCAGTGTTCTTTCTCTGTCAAGCTCCTTTTAAGATGTTCCTGCATCTTAAAATCACACAAACATCTGTAAGAGTTCAGAACTTGTCTTCTCTCATGCAGAGTTTTTCTGTTTGCCAAATGCTGACCAGGACAAAACCCAATGAAACTGTTTACGCCACAGTTTAAGAGGAAAGCTTGTTTATGACGTGAGAGTCCAAAACATGAAGGACCTAAAGGACCTTATCATTAATATGAACTCTGATGAGGGTTTAAATGCCTTTCTGATCATCATTAGAATTACATCATTTTTATATTTCATACAACCTGTATGAAATGTAAACACCTAACTGGTGAGCTGACAGTATGTCATCGCTCTTTAATCACAGTTTACTTTCATATGTCATAGTTTTACTCGCCCAGATCCATGAGGAAGAAAACATGACCCGTATGTACTAAAATTTAATAATTAAACCATGATGCGTCATGTCTGTAGTTTTGTTCTTCCTCTAATTGTCATCCTAAACATTTAATTTTGGGAAGCTCCTCTAGTGAGTGTTTAGATCTGAGTTTTCTTCTTTAACTTGTAAAAGCATTTTTTTACTACAAAAGCAGGGTCAAGGTGCTGAATTGTTTGGTTCATGAACTAAAACGATATCAAAAATCTGTTTTTACTTGACATTGATTGGTTTTACAAGGTTTTTTATTGGATTTTTTTATTTTCACATGAACATTTTGCAACCAAACATTTGTTGTATGTGTTATTATCTACTGTTGTGTGTTTTTATTGCTTTTCGTTGGTCTGTCTTATCCATTAAAAGGGAAATACCACACATTTTTGACATGTCCTGGTATGCACGCCCTACACCCTCCAAATCTAATAGTTTTACCATTTCCACCGACAACTCAGCTGTCCTCCCCTCAGGTAAAGATTATTCGAAAGCACACTCTTTTCACTGACACACCAACAACATCACTCGGTCCGCACAAAACATTTCCATTCTCCATTTCTCACCCTCCATACAATAGCTGTCCTCTTCCACAGCCTCGTCACCTCAAATCTCTCCAGAACTCTGCGGATCACATCGTTACTCAGACCATATCCTTTCACATCACTCCCGTTCTAACAACTCCGCTGGTTTCCCCATAAATCAGAGAATCCACCTCAAAATCCTCCTCCCAACATTTAAAGCGCTTCATAACCATCCCTGATCTTCTGCACATCGCCTCACCAGTTCGCTCACTCCGCTCCTCCTCCTCTGTCCTGGTTTATAGTTATAGCTCCAGCATGACCAGTTTATAGTCTGGATCTGGAAGTACCAGAGGATCAATGTCAGTCATTTCGAACCACATCTTGAGATCTTGACCCCTAACTAACTCAAACTATGCAGACAAGGTCCTGTCTTACTCTTGTGCAGCCGTAGTTAGAGCCTCGGTGCCGTCTTTCTAGCCACTTATAGGTCTTCTAGAAAACATCAGCTGCTTCTTCGATAGGCCAGCATCAAGGTCCCTGCCACAATGGTTCCTCCTCTCTCCTCTACCACTTAGAGCACTGCTTCCCAAACCTTTTGAGCCAAGACCACAAAGATTACCTATAGGCCTATTGGTGTTGGTGACTTCCTAAATAAGGAAGATTAATGCGGATTTATGCATTGATGTGTGAAAGAATTTAGGTGTTACATTTAGATTGATCTCTTCCTTAATGGACAGCCATGATAAAAATCCAACATTTATATGATAAATATAGGTTTAATATCTTCTATTATCTGGCGACCGCCTGAAATGATCTCGTGACCCACATGTGGGTCCTGACCCACAGTTTGGGAACCACTGATTTACAAACTCAGGGTGATGGAAACGGGGTAAAGTCCTCCATGTGCTGTGAGAAGTTTTCCTGTCCTAATATCAGCATTTTCCCTCACCTTTAGGTTATTATAGCAGCTTCGTTTTGCTGTTCAGCACCTTCTTACTTTTTGTTGTACGCTTGTAGCCATCTGCCGGCGAAGCCAGTCCCAAGATTCATCCTTGTAGTAAATGCAGGTGCAAAATGTCATTCCTTATTCTTCACATATAATATGAAGAAATTTTATACTTGATGGAGGAAAACAGTTGTCAGCGATGATGAGAAACAAAAAGCCACAGTTGTCATGAATTAGATTTTGAGGAGTCCATATTTGTTGCCTCGTCACTTTTGCTTGTTTTTGATTCCTTTTTGCTTCTATTTCATGGAGAGAAAGGCACTTTTTTTTCTCCATAAAATATCACAAATGATCAAACAAAGAGGCTTCAGAGGTGGAAAGCCAGCAGAGCTTCTGCTTTATGTGGTGATAAAAGGCAAAAACACCCTCTCAGCTGATTATTGTTTTTTATTGTTTTCAATAGAAAGACCAACTCTCACTGCAGGTATAAAAACAGAGAGCCGGCGTAGCAGCAGGGCTGAATACGTCTCTGACAGGAACGGATAAAAGAGGAAGAGGAGGAGAACAGAGATGAAGAGAAGAAAGACAGCTGTTCCTTATGACAGAAATAAAAATCACCCTTTCATACTTCTTTATCCCAGAGCTGTACACTCACAGATCAACACTTAATATATTCAATTTATATAGAAAACAGAAAGAAAATCTAAATTCATCCCTTTAAGTTGAGACATTCAGACGACAACAGAGAAGCTTTCATCGTTCACTCGTCTCCGCCAGTGGAAGAAAATGTCAAAAAAATTTCAGCCGGGCTTCGAAACTTGTTGTCTGGGTTACATTCTTGACTCGCTGGGTTAAGTTTATGAGATTAAAAAAATTTAATTAGAAACAAAAAAGTTTCATATGAGGAAAAAAAAAATTGTTAAAAGTGAAACTTTTGAGGCTTTATCAGGTTCAGGGTCAAAACAACAAAGGTTGAAGGTTTTTTCCAGCCAAACTTCCCTTCAAATATTTAGTTGCAATCTAATAATTTAAATTTATTCTCGTTTTTTATTCCTCATCTTAATATCAACCTCAAATATTTAGAAGATAACGCTTAATTAAAAAGAGACCGCCCTTATTAATTTTAATGTCCACATTTTTCTCAACAATTTGTACATTTAATCGTATAGTTTTAAATTTTCTGAAGTTTCCTTTTTTTTTCCCACTGGTGAAGGCAGACCTCCACAGTCTCCTTTTTGCTCTCTTACATAATTTCATGGCAGAGGCACACACAGATACAGATTTATGCCATTTACATCCACATCCACTGAACCTGAAAGGTCCTGAATACTGACACCGCGGTGCTTCCGGGGGATCAGGATCCACACGGGAAGCTTTGGAAGGGCTGAGCAGGACGCAGCTCTCTGGCAGCCATGCTGGAGGTCGTATAGAGCACAGAAACAGATCGGATTAATTACACACAGGCTTTCGCCACCTTTCTTTAGATCTAAGACTTGTTGTTAGGTCCAGTTTTCAGCTCGAAGTATGTTAAAATAAAATCTTTATGTCTTCAAGAGTGGCAGCGTTTTTCTGCTGTTCTTGCATAAGAAATTATTTGTGAGCTATCTTGTGATTTTGTTGTGCATGATGCCACCAAATGTGCAAAAAACTTGCAATATTGTGCTACTTATTATATATTGGAAAAAAAAACTCCATCCCAGTTTTATTCTTGGCATACAAGAACATTTTCTAAGATGTTAACCTAAATCAGCGTGTAGTAAAGTGGCTTCTTTTCCGTTATTTAGTGAACTGATCCTTTGTTTTCTCGGCGAATGGACCTCCATAATGGCGCCAAACAGGATTTCCGGGCGGATGTGACGCCTGAACGCAGCTGGAATGTTTTTATGCTGAACCTTTAAAGGGTTTAATAACAGACACTCGTCATAAACTGCATGCGCAACACCAAGCACAACGTCAGGACAGAAGAGTTTGATTCCAAAACAGGACATCGGGAAGTACTTTTTCTTTCTTTTTTAAAGAAATTTTAACATTTAGACTGTAAATGACAAAAATAAACATCCATAAAGTCCAAACAGATCCCTCATGTTTTGGAATTAAACTCTTAATTCTCATGAAATCTCCACAGTTGGTCTAATAAATGCCCCTCCGTTTCCCCCACGCCTCCGTTCACCCGTGCCCGTGTGCTTATAACGTCCAGCTCCCTCCCTCTGCTCTTATAAAAATGCATCATTGTGATTCGTAGAAACCTGAGTTGCTCTTGTTTATATTTACAGTTCTGCTGCACAGACGGAGACGATCAGTCAGCTCATACAGACGTCGCAGGCTGATCCGGGTTCACATGATGCTCTGTAACTCTTAAAAATCGTGTTTGTTTGTGAAGGAGGGAAAACATTTGATTTGGTTTACATTTACAGGCAGGTCTTGTATTAAATCAGTGGTGCTCGGGCTCGTGTATAGAAAGTTTCCCTTTGCTTTTAGAAGTAGCTAAAGGTATGCTGTGTTCTGTGGGTCAACGATTTTAAGACTTTCACATCTTAATTCCACTGATTTCTCTCTGACATATAATCAACAGACAAGTAAATAATGAAAACAATTTGGGTAAGAAAAAATTTTGTAAATGCTTCAGGAAAAAAGGACATTTCTTGACATTCTCTGTTGACATTAAAGAAAATATAAAAAAATATGAATCAAATATAAAAATGATTGAGCTTACAAAAACTTTATTTAAACATAAGCAATGAAATATGTAAAAAAAATCTTTTTTAACTTTTCAAGAGCTGAGGGGAAACACTATTCATGCAACAAAAGACGTTTATTTTAATTTTTATAAGAAATGGAATTTAATTTTCTTAATTCTACCAATGTTTGAGATAATGAAAAAGTTTTTCATGATAAAAGTTCATTTTATGATCCAAAAGACAACAATCTGACTGCTTCTGCTTCTTCTGGTTTCTTTTAGGCTCATTGTTGATTACCTATTTTCCTCCAAGAGGTATGATTGAATAAAATCATTTCCAAAATCAAGGAGGACGAGGTGAGCACCACTGATTTAGATTTGCCCGTTTTTGAAAAAAAAAAAAAAAAAGCTTATTAAAAAATAATATTTCTAAATGTTGGAAATAAGAGCAGAGATTCTGGATAAAAAACAAAAACAGAGGAGAGCGTCACTGTTTAGACCTCCTGTGGCCACCAGAGGGCAGCAACATCCAAGCTAACAGGAGCCCAGACCAAACAGATTTCCCTTTTCTATCTGAATGTTTGCACGGTTGAATATCGGATGAATCAGAAGTCGGGACAGACGCTCTCAGGACCAACGCAACACACTTGTATCTTTGATCTTTGCTTTTTTTTTTTTGCTCCTGAATGATAAAATATTGGAAGCTCTTCAGCCACCAAAACTAACCCTTAAAACAAACTCCAGCTCCTGAGAGACTCGTTTTTACCTCCGGAAGGCAAACAGCAGTGGAGCGATTCCCACCTTCTGTCCTTTTTTTTTGCAGAGTCCGTCATCTCGGAGGCTACATGAGGTTTAAATGCAGGATCTACAGCTACGCAGAACTGTGACAACGACATGATAATGAGCCTAGCTCTTTAAATGCATACTTTAAATGACCTTGTTCCTATGATTTCCCCCATCTGCAGTTTAATAAATACAGTACTTTCATTTTATGCTGACAGGCGCTCGGCCTCCGGGTCTGCGAGGCAGCGCTGATTGTCTGAAGCAAAAACGCCGCAGGACTCTGCGGCGGGGAAGAGTGGACAGGTTTTCCTTGCAGCTCCGTCCAGCTGTCGGTCGGTGAGGCTAAAGCGAAACTCTAAGGTCCAGTCTAAAGAGCCGGTTAGGGTGCAGGACGGGGGGGTGGGGGGTCGATGAGAGGCGCTAGCGGCTCCCGGGTCCATCAGTAGTCTGTCCCGCTGGACTGGAGCGGACCAGAGCGGCGGGTGGAGGGTGGTGGGTCCGTCGGTGGTCAGATCGAGGTCAGAGTTGCGAAGAGGAGGAGGAAGAGGAGGAGGTCACAGAGCAGTGGAGGTGAGCTTCTTCACTCCCCTCCGCTGGGCCAGAGTGGAGCAGCCCACCTGCTCCAGCACCGGGGGGACGTTCCTGTTCAGGGCCGAGTAGGTGGCCGCCATGGCGCCCTGGAGAAACACGGAGGAGCAGTGTGTGACAAGAGAAGCAACATTAAAGGTGCAGTGTGTAAAAATCACTGATATCTAGTGGGGAACATGGGGATAGAAACACCCAGCTCAGCTGTGAATGACGGTGGCTCTAAGAGGCCAAAATTCCTCCAGACATACACAAGTTTTATCTGAGTGGGTCCAAAGCCGCACTACAGATAACAACTTCATCAAAGTGGACTGTCTTCTTCTATGGTCCTTTTAAGGTGTGACTTAAAGGATAAGTTCTGTATTTCTTTCAACCTGGACCTATTTTCTAGCATGAAATATGATCATTTTCTCACCCAGACAGTTTTGATGCGGCCCGGAAGTGACGTCATTGAAGCCACCACTCAAAGTTAATGGTTGTAAATAATGACGGATCACCACAAAAAGCAACTCTGAGCCGCTTCAAGCTCAGACCAGCAATTCATGACAAAACATTGGTGAAATGAAGGAGTTTTGTGGCAGAAATTGCCTTATTTAGATGTTGCTTGAGCTGGCCCCGTTTACTCCCATTATATTGACGTACGCTGATGACGAGTGGATCTAAACATCTCCTGAAAGAGTTCAAGTTACAACAAAAATAGGTCCAGTTTTAAAAAAACTAACTTATCCTTTAACCCAACAGGTTGTCTATCACTTATCCAACAGAGCTGGTTGTGTAGTTCTGACTCCATTCAGACACACCGTAATAAAAAATAAGTTTGTTTACCCACAGATAGCGGGTATAAATGTCTCAATCTAAGAGAATAAATGCTTAAAACTTTTTTTAGGAAAGTGATTAGATGCCAATAGAAACACAATTTGCTTAAAAGGAGCACTAATGCATGAAGCAGCGAAAATAATCTGCAGAAAGAGAAGCAGGAAGTGCTGCCACCAGATGACAGACACGTGTTTCTTCAGTCCTTTCTATCGACTACAGCTTTTTTCGTTTTTCTTTAACTTAATGAGGGGTGTGACCTTTTGGAAGTCTGATGAAAATCTAGTTTGAAAAACAGAAAGACAGCCTACTGAGTTGATGAGAGCAGTTTACACAGAAAGCACAAAACACAGAGATGAATAAACTCACTCCCCCATCGTAAAAACTCTGCTTCTTATTCAGCATTTTTCTCATCTACTCTGCCTTCGTCTCCAACCACCAAGGTTTTCCATTTCCTTTGAAAAAGTGCAGAACCTGGAGGGTTAAAGTTTTTCTATCACACAGCACACCGCACCCCGCACACAGCACACCGCACCCTTTAATGTGAGTGTTATGGAGGCTGACAGCAGCATAGTAACCCTGGAAGAGCACACTTTAATAAATCTTCTGTCATGTTAAATCAGCTCCTGTGGAATATAGCAGAATGAATATCTAATGCATGATGGAAATACTCCTACAAAAGAATCTAATCTCTCCGTTTGCTGGTGGAGCTGATGAATCTCAGCGTGACTACAGAGCGTCAGACAGCACTTCAGTCATGATATCAGGAGGAAAATAAGATTTTATAGCCTGTACTGGCATGAAAATCTGCTCAAATTTGATCCTAACTCGTATTTGAACCATTTCAGACGACGATGGTGGGCTGTTTTCTGTGAGGTTTGAGATTTGCATCAATCAGCTGCTACACTGGGAACAAACCAGAGCCAACAACAGTACAACGTCTTCATCAGCAATGATCTGACGACGCTGTTCACTCACTTCTCAAAAAAAACATTTTTTAAACATTTTCTGTAATTTCTGATTGCATCATTTTGTCTTTTTGTATATGTTTAAAGCAGAACATTTCTCTAAATGATGCGGGCGGATACCTTGACGAGGTGTGGTGCGTCCTGCCTGTTGAGGGTGTATTTGGGCAGCTGGTCTCTGTGCGTCACCCAGGGGTGTCTGAGGACCTGACCAGCTGTCAGACGCCGGTGGGGGTCCACATGCAGCATCTTGGACACCAGATCCTGAAGGGTCAGAGGCCACAGGTTAGAAAACTCACCTTCCAGTGTTTGACACTTAGTTCAACTCTGTAAAGCCAAACGTGTCATATTTGATCCCTGCCGTTTCTGAGACATTTTGCATCACTTTTTGGTAAAAACTGTTGAAAACAATCTGATACTTATCCTCTGCTTCCTAATAGACACCAGGAAGCATAATAGGAAGCACTATAATTATTCTGACATGTCATATGGTAATAAATAGTAGATAGGCTCATTTTTCCCCACATTTTGTTAAAAAAGGCCAAATGAAGGCTTCAGATTTGAAAAAAATGGACTTCTCTCCTCATTTTTAGTTAGGTTGGGCTTTAAAGGCTTAAAAGAAATCATGGATAAATATGTTGGTGCACATGGAAACCAGGGTTTTAGGAAGTTTACCTTCGCTTCAGTGGAGACGGAGTTCCAGTAGCCTCCACTGAGCGAGAACTTCCCGCTGCCGATACGAGCAAGAATCTCCTCTGGTGTGTCCTCTGGACCGTTAGCAAACGGAGTGAAACTGCAGACAAAGGAGGAAAAACACAAAACCTTTCACACATAGATACAGAACAAGGCCACATTTAGGTTTTTAGCTCAGCTGTAATTTTCACAAACATCCCGACTGAGGATACTAAACTTTTAAATACGTCTTTACTTGATCCGGAGTTATTAAAGAATCGTGTCATTTTCGGTAGAGGAACTAACTTTAGTTGGAGGGAACTTCTCTCCAGGTTAGTTAAACCTGAGACAATGAACTTTAAAATTAAATTTTTGTTTGGAATTTTGAGCATTGCCGCTAGAAAAGCTATGACAAGAAATTGTCTTAAATCAACCATACCATCTACTGAGAACTGGTATGACATTATTATTATTATTGACATATTCTGTTAGATTACTAAATGTGAAGACATCTGGGCATACTGAAAAGGTTATATTGCTCTTTTATGTAAATTCTGTACAATATGTATGTACCTGTTCTCAAAAAGGTCCCTGTATGCATATAAATGATTTATTT
>JAVQJG010060212.1:0-10365 GCA_036024015.1 Craterocephalus amniculus | reverse complement strand
TCTTTTGTAGCAACCACTTAAATTTATAGATTAAAATTTCAAATACGATTCAATACGATATACGGAGCTCTGACATCATTTCCGCTAAATGTCTGTAATTTACAGTCAAATCTCAGACTTCTCTCATCCCGTGCGAATGTGCCACAGAAAACACAGAGGTCGGGGGGTAATTTATTTATTACATGTGGTCCCTAGGTAATACTAATCCCGTCAGAATAGGGCTTTTGTTGGCAGGATGTCAAAACGACCCCTGGTGGTTATTGGGGGTATTGGATTGTTGCCAGTTGTAATGTTAATAAAATTCCTGGATCCAGACCGGGATTCGGATATCCTTGAAAATCTTAGTTGTTCCTTATACCATTTCAGAGATTTCCTGAATATTTCGTCATTGCTTTTTGAGTCATGTTGCTAACAGGCAGACAAAAGTATGCCATCGGAAAGAGAACATCCGTGCCTTGGCAGAGGTAATAAAGGAAAATGTACCAACTTCCCACCTTAGACTACAAAAACTGAAGAAGAGGGGAATGAAAATAAATTGACAGAGTTGCATCATGTATATTATAAACTGTGACTGGTTGGGAGGCGAGGGAGAAGAGTCCTCTTCATGTTATGTCCTGGCCTCCATTAGACAGAGCAAAGTACTGAGTCATAGCTCACCTGATTGTGAAAGTGTCCAAGAACCTCTCACCTCTACTGTCTACACAAAGAAAAGGAAGACAGCTTGTCCTGAGCTGCGTCAGTCATGTGTTCACAAAATCAGTAGCCTAGTCTCCCTGGCAAAGTCTACACACTCAACAGCAAAAAGAAATTAATAGATATTAGGCCAGACTTTTGTAGCACATGGAAATGTATCTGTCTGTCCAAATTGGCCAAAGAAATACAACCCTTCAAAACCCCACTGCTGCTATTCTCTTTATAAGAAGCTGATTTCACCACCATGGCATTTCCTGGTAAAATCAGTTACAGAATATCTTGATGACCCTGTGCACTGAGACAAGGATGGTGGCCCAAACAAATAGTTTGACCAAGCTCAAATGTAGCTTGACCAAACTTTGCATGCAACCAGTCACGTATAACACTGTTTTTAGATAAGTTGATATTATGATGGACAGCCTAATGATTACTAAACTAAAAAGTAAACATACACAAGTAGGTTTCAAATTAGCTGAAAAGGTTTCTCCAGGACAAAAAATATTAATTCTTTCTGTTTTAAAATCAAAATTTATGAGCAAAGACTACTAAAACATTAAAGATATTTAAAATCTGTGCTTATAAAACAGTACTTTGTTTAGTTATATCAACTCATAATGTCTCAAACATTAAATGAGGTTTTTTGCATTGTCTTTACATTTTTGTTTTTTTCTTGTTGGTCTGCAGCCGTTTCCACCTGTAAGTTATGTGTGAGAGCTCTCTTGTAAAAGCTCATCATTGTGCATATTTCATCATAGTTAAATTCATGGTTTACTGACATTTTCTTGTTCGACATATGGAAATACGTATGGAAATAAATCAGAGTAATGCTTGATCTTCTAAACAAAGTGATGCATCCTTTATCGGTATTTGTTTATTGTGACACACACTCCCCTGGATGTGAGTCTATGTGCATCTAAACACCAAGTTTCTCCTTAAAGTTTTTTTCTTTTCAAGGTTCCTTTTAAAATAATTGCCCGGAAGGATCAATAGCTCATTTTAAAAGGCTATTAGTTGAAACCACATGGTCATCAATATTGTGCTGTTACTCGCTTGCTTGAAGAAGTGGTCTAGTATATTTAGCTGAAATTGCAAAATAGATGCTCATTATTCTTCTTTTATTGTCAAAGCAATGCGGCAGCTACCTGTAGCATCAGATTTAAGATTTCAGAGCATTTCCTCTCACCTTTAACAATGTCAGTGTTATTAAAGAAAAAGATCAGAGTAGAGTAAAAAGCAGAGTTTACAGTTTGCAGTTAAGAAACTGAGAAACTAATTTAGAAACACACTTTTGTCCCTTTTTCTCAAAAAGTTTATATTTGTTTGTATTTAGACAAGGAATATAATAAATGATGTAATATGCTACTGAATCTTTAACACACACACCTAAAACGTCAAAAGTTAGTCATAGTGCGTCCTGACCATATAAACCTGCTATCTGACAACTAGATGTTTTGAAAATATGTACATTTGACATAAAAAGTATACACAGTCTTCTTGGCTACATACCTGCCATCAAATAGACTCCAATAAGCCCCAAATAAAGTTCAGCTGTCCAAGAAGGATTTTCCTGACATTTACTGTGTTGCCTGCTACAATGAAAGCAATGGTCCATAAAACATCACAGGGATCTCATTGTTGAAAGTCAGGAGATCAGTCAGGTAAAGGGTACAAAAATATCAAATAAAACTGAATATACCATGACAGACAGTCGTATAAAAGGGGAGAAAATGTAACGGTGACATTGTAAAGAGACGGATATCTTCCCAATGTTGATGAAAAGACGAGATTAAAACTGGTCAGGGAGGCTGCCATGTGACCTTCAGCAACATTAAAGGAACTGCAGGGATTTTTGGCAAGTCCTAGTTGTGTACAATATGAGACAACATCTCCTGTATTCTCCTCATGTTTGGACTAGTTTTTAGGGTTTTAAGACAGGAGCTTGATCAAGAAAAGCATCCAAGTCTGACTACAGCATACAAGAAATAAAATACATCATGTCTCCAAAATGGCATTTTGACAGTATGTGTTAAGCTTGTTACATGCTCCACGAGATATTTGTTCTTGTTCTCGAGGCTGTAACGACGACAAAAGTTTTTTTCATCAAGACATTTCGTCCTCTACGAGAATCGGCTTGTGAGACTGGGCGCGGATTAATGCGGGTGTCATCTGTGTCTCTGTGCGATGACATTTTTATTTTACATAAAACTTGGTCAATGACAGCAGAAGACTGTGCACACGGCAGTGACTGTCTTTATTTACTGTGACTTGGAAATGTTTTTGTACTTCTCACCATCTCAATCAGCTGTTAATTAAAACGGTTCATTCATCCTGCATCAGTGCAAATGCTGATGTGACAACGTCCCCCTTCATGCGTTCACACGTTATCTACGCCCACCTCACATGTCCCACCGATCTCGTTTGGCCATCTCGATGTGATGAAGTGTCTTCAAACGCGTCCGCCAAAAACAAAATGACGTAATTTCTTCTTGGAGCCCTGAGGAAATTCTCACAAACAATAAAGTTCTCGCTTGTCGTGGAGTACAGTGGTTAGGGCAGGGGTGTTCAAAGTCAGTCCTCGAGGGCCGCTGTCCTGCAGGTTTTCCATGTATTCCTGCTACAACACACAAGTTAAATGGATCCAGCAGCCTATTAAGTTCTACATAATGATTGATTAATTTGAATCAGGTGTGTTGGAGCAGGGATACATGGAAAACCTGCAGGATTGTGGCCCTTGAGGACCGGACACCCCTGATGTAGGGGCTTTTATGGTCTCATGAGATCAAGGTTACGCTCTTTGGTGACAATTTCAAAAGTTGTATTGAGGTGGCCCAGTCACAGTCCAGACTTTAGTCTAATAAAATAAGATGTGGGGTAAGCTAAATAGGTCTAGGCACAAAACATACCCCTTCAATCTGACAATTTGTAGTGTGATTTCAAGGAGGAGTTGGTGAATATTGATACAAGTTGTGCTATGCTCATAGATACATACCCAATAGGACTGAATACTGTGATTAAATCAAAAGGCACTTCAACACAATAGATATTGTGATATTGTAATATTAGTTTAAGGATGTCCACACTTATGCAGTTTGCATATAGTATGCTTTTTTATTTTTCATATATTATTTTGATTCCTTTTTTTGGTTTACCAATACTGCTACCTTAGTCCGGTTATAACAGGGTTGGAGCATTATATATTGCAGAAAACGGTCAGAGCGCTATGTAAGCAAACCTTAGGGCTCAACAGGGATTCTCATCTTCTCCTTTCCTGCATAATTCTCTTAGTATAAATCGAGGAGACATATCCATTAATCGAACCCTAGATCCCTTACTATTTAACATGGGCATGTGCAAGCACACATCTTCAGCTTTGCATATTTCTATAGATAAAAACAGCAGTTCATTAATTAACTTGTCACAGTCAGAGCTACCACAGGACTCCAATAAGGTCATGGGAATATTTGCCTCCCAGTGTTCATCACCACCCACTGAGGAAGTTATTTTAACAGGACCCTCAGCAAGATGCATTCAATGTTATAATGACCATTTTCCATCTCCAGCCTCTGACTCGAGCGTGTTGCCTCAGGAACCACAATCTGGTGCCGGATATTCTCTCATTTTGAACATATACTCGAAGCTCAAGCCTTCATTTATTTACCAGGATATTTTGTACCAGGGACAAAAAAGAGATTTGAAAAAAACCCTTCGACAAAATCTTAAGAATGAAAGGCTTGCAAGTTTTCTATTTTTTTAAGTCACCGTCAGCCTTTTAAAATTAGTGTATGCTCTTTTTATAACTAGTAAAAAATCCTAAATATACAAATTCATGTACACTATAACATGCAATTACTCCTCACTTTCCTTTGGGTTTGTTGTTTCCTGAATCAGACACAAATAACAAAGACTAAGTGAAACTGACTTTAATAACCAGGGTGGAAATATTCAATCCCATTTTACAAAATCATCTTAAATCACAATCAGTTTCCTTTGTGTTTCTCGATTTGCGTTGTTCACATTTCTATGGCAGACTGCTGTGAGTTAAACACTTGTATGGACACA
Source organism: Craterocephalus amniculus (assembly GCA_036024015.1). Classification (NCBI taxonomy): domain Eukaryota; kingdom Metazoa; phylum Chordata; class Actinopteri; order Atheriniformes; family Atherinidae; genus Craterocephalus; species Craterocephalus amniculus. Next base: position 5,613 of record JAVQJG010060212.1, on the reverse strand, counting down.
GTCCTAAAACACATTTTCAAACCATTTAAGTTCTTCATAAAAACATATTGTCACATATTGTCTCTCCTTGTGGAAACACATACATGACACATGATCCCTCGCTCTAACACCTGTGCACACTCAACTCTCAGAGTGAGACGGATATAACACTTGGAGACACAATTAAAATTCATCTTTTAAATAGAATTCAAGGTTGGAATGAAAACCTTTTGTTATTACACTTTTACAAAGCTCGCTTAATTCAGCTGCATTTAGGCTCCAGTTAATTCTGCATCAAATTAAATACATTTTATTGCGAGTCAGTTTTAATCTGTTTCATGTTTCACTATTTAACGCAAGATTTGTATTTGTGGTACACACACACATTTTCAGCCAGCCAATGAACAGCCAATTGCTGCGACGTCATCGGAAGTTCGTTTTCTGTTTTCTGTGAACGTTTAATCTAGTAGCAGATGGTGAAATATCCAAGCAACTTCCATTTAATTGCTAATATGTGTTTACCGGTGATGTTGGGATGTAGAAATGGATTTGTAGAGTCCTTTAAAGCCAGTGTGTTTGCAGTCTATTGTGCCAGCTGTGTTAAAGCAGCAGGAGGCACTGTGCAAAATGTCTGGTCTACTTGTCCTTCACGCTGAGATTCCCCTAAACTAGTTTCTGCAAATAAAGCTGGTTTGGAAACGCTAAATGCTTTGAACCAACACATTGGTCTACAGATTCACAGTTGATATTAAACCTTAAGCACATAGCAGTAAAGCTAGATCGTGTCAAAACTCCACCCAGATGTCAGATAATTCCTCACCTGTTTTTAGATGAAAAACAAAAAAACAGGTCCTGATAACATGAGGAAAAACATTTTGCATTAAGACTGTCTTGAGCTTTTGCTACCACATTTAATTCCAGTAGGCTTACTGGAACTGACAGGAGACCTAGCTTTTATAGATTTTTGGAAAAGTCCACTCTCTGGAGTCATGAAAATATGTGGAGGCTTAGCAGTCAATTCCATATGGATTACTTGGTGTTATTCAGTGTAGCTCAGTGCCACTATGTTAGGATTTTTGACAGCAATTTGACTTAAGTTGTCAAAACAGATGCCGGTAACAAGACAGGCAGGGAGAAAAGTCTGGCAGGCAAGTGGAACGAAGTGTGTCGGTGGATGTTTTAGTGTGTGTATTTTTGGTTTTGTGCTCTTACCAAAACATATTAATTATATAAACCAGTATCCAGGCTGGTTTGTGACAACTTAACTTCTTAGATGTGCCATGCGTCCGCTTGTAAAATTGAAAATTCCATGTCTCATAAATAAATCAGGTGAAAATGGATTATATGCATAGATGGAGAATAGAGTAGCATCAGCTGAGATTTGACTGTGTTAATGTTGTTTTTTTGTCCGAACGATTGTTGCCAACTATCTAAAAAAAAATATTGTAACTGTATCCCTTGCACTGCTTTATGGTAATTAGATCTATTGTTAACAGCAGACATAAAACTCTTATATGTGCTGGACATGCAACAGTTTAGTAATCAAGCAGTAAAGAAAGAAAAGGCACAGCCTCGGCTCCACTCGACCCGCTGCAGTGAGCCCATTCAGCTCACACAACTTACTAATAGACACGTCTGTGTCACTGTGACTCCTCAAAGGGGGAAAATCTGCCCAAGCACATGATTGGTGATGTGGATTACAGTAAATCTGAGCGCATGTCTGTACTGGAAACCCTGCAGGGAGCAGCTGAAAACTCGTGATTGTGCTTTTTAGCATGACTGCCGGTGTGCAGTTGAAAATCCATCTGATAACCCTTTACACTAGTAACACTGCCAGTCCATGAAATGGAAATTGTTTCCGACATAGAGATGTTGTCCAATGAGATCATCTAAGCGGTGCTCCTCTTTAAGAACATGGTGATAGCTTTAAGTGATGGTGAATAGTGGAAAGGACATCAGTGAGGCATCATGTCGCTCCTACATTATCTCTGTCTGTTGTCTTTGGAGCAATTTTATGAAGGTCCTTACCAAGAGATGAAAAAGGATTTCATGTTTTAATGAACTGAAGAAATATTTAATCAATTAGTGCAACTTTTTGCTATAAAGAACTAAAAGGTACAAAAGGAGATACAGAAACCGAGAACTTCAAGGTGGAGCATTATCATCGTAATCTGACTTATATATCAGGAGGGAGTAAGACTGGTAGATGTGCCCTCCATGTCAGTAGATTATAAAGTAAAGTAAGCTATCTGTTTATGAGTAATTCTCCTGCCTGAGCTATTTCCGTCTGCCTGAATGGAGAGAAATTCAGCAGATTAGCTGAGATTTCACCACAAAGTCAGATCATTTGCCGGTGGAGTTTAATATTTTACCTTCCTCTGCTTCCTTTTCTACATGGAGCATTTTCATTTTTTGGCTGTGTGTGAAAATAACCGAACCGGGTTTTAATCTTTATCTCTTCATTTGGTCTCAAGCTGTCTCTGCTATATTTTAAAAGTTGCATGTTTGAGATTAATTATTAACCTGGTACCCTTTTTTACTCTTCAAAAATGTGGTTGTCCTCTAAAATATCTGAGAGATCCATCAAAAAAACAGAGCCTAAGGAAAAGGATGCAGGTTGGATTTGGAAAGGTTTCAAAATCGTGCGAATCAGAAGGCTTAAACATGTTAAATATCTTTTTATATAATGTAATTTTCCATTATCATCATCTTCTCCCTCCTCTGTTTCCACTAGGCGTGCCTCTTTCCACTCAGTGGGGGCCTCAGGGCTACTTCTACGCCATCCAGATCGCCCAGTACGGTTTGAGCCATTACAGCAAAAACCTGACCGAGCGTGCTCCCCACTTGGAGGTCTACGACACAGCCGAGGAGAGGGACAGCAGGGCCAGCTCGGCGTCCTGGAGTGTGCCAAAAGGTTGCGCTCTGAGCCGTGTCTATGACAAGGCCAGATCTACCTCTGTGCGTCAGTTCAGTGCTGCAGGTACGCAAGCTTTCCATTTGCCCATATGGCCTCGAGGCGATGAGCTTATCTCCTGGTAACTGTGGCTGCGGCAGGTTCGATATGCAACTGCACCCTCAGGAGAGGATGATACTCTGCAGTGAGTCACTGCCTCAGTGGGTTGTGGTTGAAGGTAGCCTTACTAAGATATTCAGAGAGATTATAAAAGTTTTAATAGCCAGGAAATTGTGCATCACACATCTCATCCTGTTTTGCTATATTAATGGTTGAAGAGAGAAACACCTGCATTAGCTATGTTCAGCCAGGATAGCCAGGAGGATGACTTTCTGTTTGTAGTGGCCTTGTCATGTTTGTTGACAACAAGTTTGTACAACGCCACCAGATTAACCCTTTTAGATGTATTGTATCAATCAGTTTTAATGTAAGTAGATCAAACTAATCTCTCTAAATTGGGCACTCAGAGATCGAAAGCTGTAAAAGACTTAATCTCTGAGGGATCTGTTGCCTCACTCTGTCACTGGGAGATAAATAGATAGCTTGAAGATTTCTGGGAATGATTTGTCAATAATAATTTTGCAACAAGGCAAGTTTATTTGTAAAGCACATTTTCAGGTACAAGACAATTCAAAGTGCTTTACATAAAAGTTTAAAATTACGTCACTTGCTGTTTCCTTTATCATCCAATTTAAAATGTAGTGCAAAACATTACACAATATTAGCACTCTTAAAGCTCATTTCAGTGTGAAGGTTTCTGATGATGCAGGCAATGAGCTGACAAAAAGGTCATCTTTCCTTTGTTTGCTGTGGAGAGAATTCCTGAGAATTCCTGAGTGAAAACAATGGATAGTAACTACACAAAAACAAATTATATATAATGCGTGAGGGGAAACTTAGTATTTCAGTGCTGCGAAGGAATATTTACTACTTACTCAAGACATTACATACACCCACACTTACACACGTGTGTATATATAAGGGTTGCAACCATACATAACATTGCATCGAATCGCACAATACGGTTGCATAATGAACCGTGAGCACTGTACATCTGTAAGATTTTATTAATTTGTCCTCGGATGATGCATCAGTGTTGAAAGCTCAGTGAATCGGTGCTCAGCTACTCCACTGAGCTCCTCCAACATGCATTCTGTGAAGCAGAGGTCATGTTCACGGAATATTTTATGTCATTTATTGTTTTTATTACATTGATGGAAAAATCTGAAGACCATCCATCATTTTGAGAGATTACAGCATTGGTTAAAAAAACTGTACTTAAGTGTTTAAACAAATATTTGTTATTAATTTTAAAAATAAAAGTAAAAAAAAAAGCATGAAAATTATGGAGGCCCAAAATATTCAAAATTGAATAAATGTAAATAAGACTTTGAAATAAATACAATTTTGATAAATAAAAGGCAATATATATATATTATGGCCTTTAATAGTAATATAAGGGAGTGTTATTGTGAAATATATACATTATTATTCTTTTTATATATATTAATTATGTTAAATTTATGAAAATATTTCAGGATTTTTTTCACAATATAATACTTTTTACAATATTTCCTTTTTAATTTCATTTTCCAAGATCTTTTAAATATATATATAATTATTTATTCATTTTATTTTTTAACAAAGTCCATTTTTTAATAATGCCCTTTGTTATTTCATAACACCTTTTTCCACACAGGCCTTTTTATTTCATAATGAAGTTTTTCAGCAGAATGACTTCCTCTGTCAATCAAAGCACGCAAGGCGGAACCAGTTAACTGATTGGCTGGTCCTTCACTGAGCGTAAATGACTGGTCCTTTACGCTGGTCCTTTACACAGCAGCAGCTCCTGCAGTATCGATTCGGATATGGAGAGGAGTGCTAGATGCCAGCGGTCTTTTGACCACAAGTCACGTTATGATACTAATTAGTATATTAAAAACTAAAAGGCTGAACCTGATATTTTTGGACTTTTAGTAGGTAGTTGTTGTCTATAGTTTTACCTGCTTACTTATTTTGAAAAACAAACACATCAATGTTTACGAGCAGTTTAGTCGCCACAGAGCCTCTCAGGGAGACTTCTCATCCAACTGTCACACGTCAGAAGCTACGGAGTTGTAACAAATGCCCGCCCTACTCTGCTTCTGATTGGCTGTAAGATCTCAAACCCTGTGTACTGATAGGCTTCTGGTTCCTTTCATTCATAGCAGCCTCTGCTCATGTGCTGCTGCCTGCTTTAGACAGCAGACAGGTGGCTGTCACACCGCTGAGACAACGCTGTATGATGAGACAGCACAAACTGATGAACGTAACAAGTTTTTATCACTAGATCACTATGAATAATATCCAGGGACACTTGATTTCACAGTATAAACCATTAATTTACGTTAATATGGAAGATTTATTAAATAAAACTACTTAGGATAAGTGCATGGCAGTTTTGAGAAAGGATGGCACATGCGAAGAAGTCAGTTTCAGAGTTACTCGGACCAGCCAATCAGTTAACTGGTTCCGTCTTGCGTGCTTTGATTGACAGACGAAGTCATTCTGCTGGAAAACTTCATTATGAAATAAATAGGCCGATGTGGAAAAAGTTTTTATGAAATAAAAAGGGGCATTATTTAAAAAATGGACTTTGTAAAAAAATCAAATAAATAAAAAATTATATATATATTTAAAAG
>JAVQJG010060204.1:0-13781 GCA_036024015.1 Craterocephalus amniculus | reverse complement strand
TTTCATCAAAAGGGACAAGACCAAAGGTAAAAAACTAATGAATAAAGGCCCATTTATGCTCGACGCAGATGACGGATACGCACACGCACGGAAAGTTTCCTCCGTCTTCTGCGTCAATTTCGTGCGTTTTTGGTGCGTTTTCAGGCTCCTTGCGCATCCATCACTCGACGCAGACGACGGAGTAATACCACTGGAAACCGTGGGGTCAGTGTTGAGCATAGTAGATCAGAAACAAACCAGGGAAGAAGAAGAAGTTAAACAGGAAGAGGAAAACCGTAGAAGAAGAACGAAGACGGCGAAAAAAACATTAGAAGTTGTACAAGCTTTTGAAATAAAGCTCTAAAAGTGTTCAGGGAGTGTTGGTGGTTAGAAACAACTTTATAGCAGTGCATTTGTGCCGCCAATCGATATTTGAAACTAACGTTGTATCGCGGAGTTTATAATAAACATGGAGACGTCTGGAACGGACGCCCCTTTTCACATCCGTCAGGGAGCAGAAATGGGCCTTAACTGTGGGGGGAAGGAATTTATTTACAACTCATCCATTTACATGTTAATTATTCTGAATTCGGGGCATGTCCTTTGATTGACAGGTGTCAGATATCAGAGTCAACAAGTAGCAAGGACTCAGAGAGTAGCACAAATGCGGTTTTTAGCCGCTAACAGCGCCTTAGCTGTAGCCCGCCTTCATCCGTTAGCTGGTTAGCTCCAGGTTAGCTTTGTTAGCTCCCAACGCTCACAGCCCCCCTCTCAGCGCCCATTTTTTGTATTTTCCGGGAGTGATGAGACTCATGACACTGCTAGCGATCCTCTATTCGGCTTTTCAGAAACCTCCAGGTCACATGGTTGAAGGTTGATCCTTTTTTTTTTTTTTCAGTAACTGGTCAAAGCTCAGAAAAGCATTACTGCAAGACGATGCTGCTGAAGGTGCTTCTACAAGCTGCCGGACTTCGGCATCTTTGTTGTCCATTTTGTTAAATAAACAATGACGCATGTCTCATGTGGTGCTCATCTGAGATTCCATTTATCTCATCTCAGGACCCGGTTAGGACCAGATGATGTCTATTTTTATGTTTTGAGATACAAAACAAGAATAAAACAGGACGTACTGAACATGCAGGCCTCACAAAAAGGACATTAAGCTCTTTGTACGATGTTGGAATGAACCTACAGACTTTCTAAACTATTGAATGCACATGTGCGACTGTTCATAATTTACTGAACAACACACTGTAGAGGTATGACCCATGAACGGACCAGCAGATGTTCTGGTTCAATGACAACTTGAATCCAAACAGTCGTCTTCATCATCCTGTTAACATTACATATCTTGAGACCAAGTTATTATATGTTGCAGTATGCCCACCTTAGAGATGCCGTTTCATGCGCACGAGTAATCAAGATAGTTTTCCCCCCCTCGATGTCCCTTTACAGGCTCTGTACTGGATACTTGGTAAACAACTACTTTTCTAGGTGGGCTGGGGAGGGTTTTAGGAAAAAATTCTGGTATTTAAATGTTATGACAAGTGTAATTGCTGCCATTATTGAAAAGTAATACAAATATTGTGTAGAAAACAAAGACACTAATTTAATAAGCTTCCTAGCAGAAATTTAAGAGAGCCTGTGGGATAATGTGCAACTTTTTGACACTAAACCTGTAATTTCCCCTAAAATGAAACTTTTGGACCAAACATCAGCCTAATGTGAGTGTTGATAGATGATCTCTGGGGTCAGTATTCAGTGTTTGACACATGAGCGGATCAGTCTCTCATGGGTCATGTGACCTGCAGCTTTGTTCCTGGGCTGAGCTTCGTGCAACTTTTTCTTTAAAGTTAGTCAAATCTGAACAAAGCAAGAAGGTGAACTTGATGTCTGAGGAGCCCAGAAAAAAAAGACTTTTTAATTTTGCAACAATGTCATGTGGCCTGTGGGAAGTTACAGGTTTAGCCCCCTAGTGGCCAAAAGTAACACAGCATCCCTGTAATTTGACATGAAAAATAATCCGGAAGATAAATCCTGAGCCTACAAACTTTTTGAAGGGATGACTGGTTGAAATGACTATTTTAACCTGAGGGGTTTGTCCTCATACAAGCGTGTGATGCTGGGGCTGAAATATAGAAAGGATCCTCTGAGGTTTGCGTTCACACAGGCACTTGCGTGTTCTTGTGTAATGTGGACATTCGTTGCTCCGTGGTGTCTGGGTGTGAGCAGATGCCGAGCAGCCTTGTGGTCACTCTCTCCCTCCTGCTGTCCTGTGTTGTTGTCCACTGTGTTTACAGTCTAAGGGCTGCAGCCGACCAGAAAAGGCTCTTGGCCGGCTCGGACCGAAGGCGCCTATGTGGGTCAGCTCTGGTTCCTGCCCCCTCCCTTCTCCATGCTGATCACAGCCCGAAGCCGGCCCGGCCTCGGCCACAGGTCACGCTGCAGCGTGGGAACGAGAGCAGCAGGATGGATGTCCCAGCAGGTAAAAGCTATAGTCCAGCATCATTTATAAAAACCCTCTGGACCCAGAAAAATGAAAAGAACAATCATTCCTTATCAGCAACATTTACACGGACATTCTGATTCATTCCTTTAGATGTGATTTTATCCTAAAATCCTTTTGACTGACACGCAACAGATATCCAGGAAAATGAGGCCAACAGTAGCACAACCACGGTTTTTAGCCGCTAACAGCACCTTAGCTCGGTCTTAACATGAGCTGCTAATATGAGAGGTAATAAACCTCCAGGTGAATTTAATGCCACAGTTAATGAAAACATCTGAAAGCAGCATTACCTCAGATAGAGGAGCTGGTTTGGGGCATGTAGGTGCCTGGTCACAGCTGTGAACAGAATCAACCAGAACCCTTTCATACTTCTTATTTATGAATATTACAGCTTTACATTCTGAATTTTTATCATCAGGTGACAGGAAAGTTATTTAGAAAGTATCCAAACACTGAATCATTATAAAGTATCATAATCAAACTTGTGATCTACATTCCTATGGTCTCTATCTCTTTTTATGTTTTCCATGTAGAATTACAGAGGACGAGCACCAGCTGTCCGTCCGCCTGGTTTGTTCCAAAAGGCTGTTCTCGCTTCAACAGATCGAACTGAAAAGATGACAGAGGGAGAGAAAGGGAGAAATGTGGCAAGTTTAAATGTGATCACAACACTACCAGGCACGTTTTCCTCCTGGCATCCCAGGAACTTGTGCGTTTATTTCAACCCTCCAGCAGGCAGAACCTGAGACTTCATGCTAAAGCCCTCTGGTCGCCGTTAGAGTCACAAACAAAGCGACCGTGACAAAGTCCTGATGGAGCGTACTGTTGCATCACACTGAGGTTGAGAAATCTGTGGGATAGTTTTCAGTTTGACTCATTGTTAAGTCTGAGTTAGGTACTAATCATCTCTGTTAAATGCATGATAACATTACAGAATCACACAGAAACAGGTTTTTTCACTTTATTAGACACAATATCCAAATCTAATGCAATGATTTGTAACACTTTGGGCGCTGATAAATAGAATTTTATGTTGTTTAAGCTCATTATGAAGAAGCTGCACCTTATTTTATCTTGTAAATGTCTTAGTTTTTTCTAATATGATGCTACAGTAAGAACTGAAGCCCACTAGGAACATTTAAAGGTTTTCTTTCCATACAAAATTAAATCTTTACATCTTTTTTTATTGCCTTTACTTTCCATAAACTAAATTTAATGCACAGCTCTGAACTTGCATAGTCCTCATCTAGACATTAATATTACAAACTGATGTTTTTGCACAAATTATTTTACTAGTTTGAAAGACAGAATCTAATCTGCACGGCATTTAGTAAATCTCTTGCATTTGTGTTTAGAGCATCCAACTGTGAAAACCCTGTCTAAAATAAAACATGTAAAGTTGTAGTGTGTCTTTAACTTCAACACGCCAATCAGACCACCGTGGCCACCGCTCAGATTCGCTCCTGAGCAGATAAATTCCCACAGGACACGCATTTCAGCACACTCTGGTTATCGTAACGCGTCTGGCGAAGCAGAGCAGCGGTCCTATACTTAGCAGAGTAATGATTGGTGCTGTTTTACACAGACATGCATTCTGATTAGACTGTCATTTAGAGGGATGTCTGCGGACGCCACAAGGCCACCAGATACAGCTGACACGGAAATCAACAGAAAAACAAGATGCATTCATCGCGTTTGTTTCAAGCCGGGATGGAAACGCAGACATTTCACATCCTCTTCCTCCTCTTCCTCCTCACACACTCCGGCCTGTTTGAAGGTGAGAAGGAGTTTTATGTGGAGCTGCAGACTTAACCGGAGCTTTACTGCTCTCTGTTGGCTGCAGAGGAAACTTCACACCACCTTTGCACAGTTAACAGCTCTTAAAAAAGTGTAAAAGGTGAAAAAGGCCACAGCTTGGCATACTTTCAGCACAACAGAAACTATAAAAGAAAAATATGAAATAAATGTCTTCATTTACTCTAATGTAAGCATCCTAAATAGCGACATTATCCATACAGTTACAGTGGATTTATTGCCTTAAAAACGCCAGAGATTCAGAGATAAAACAGCCCCCCTCTATCTCATTTGATATGCTAAGATGGCTTAGTATCCATCTGCTATCTCTACTGCACTAAACAACAGGAAACTGCAGCACTAAATAATGCAGAAGTAAAACTTTCACATTGTGCAGGGTTGCCTCTTGTCCATCCCATCTTAAATAAAAAAATAGGAAAAAAGGCTTAATACTGTTAATAATGTGTGTAAACATTAAATAATCCTTTACCCTGCAGGTTCCACATGCTTGTGTCTGAGATTTCAGCTCAATTAGGACTCATTTGCTTTATTTTTACATACACCACAGAAACTAAATATTCATGGGATTTATGCCACCTAAAGTCAGGAAGGTTGTCTCATTAAATAGATATGATGAAACCTGATAAACTTGTTTTTTGTGTCTGTTACATCTCTATATTGATGTTGTATAAAATTCTCTTAATGTATAATGTTTAAAACTCTCACATTTACATTTTACCTCAAGATAATATAAATATTTTTTCATGGTTTTATCATAAATTTGCAATAAACTTTGGATTGTTCTTCTCCGTGCTCCTTTATATTATAATCCGGATGATTTTGTTGAATTTTATATGGTATAGACAGACACACAGACAGAGAAAAGTGTGGAAATATTTTTTATCTGAAGCTTTCATTCAGTCAGATTTCAAGCTCTTTTTTCAATTAAATTGATCATTGAAGAATTTTTGTCTTCCCTGTGAAGTTGATCAATATTTTTAATTTATTCATATTTTATAGTTGTTTTTTTAGCAGATATTAATCCCCTGATAAAACTGCATATTCCCAGGTTTTTGTCATGGAGAACCTTGACTGGCCTTGAAATGGTTTGAGGGATGTGACAACATCTTTCCTGACAGAGAGAACAATATGCTAATCAGGTCCTACTCCCTGACTCCGCCCACATCACCTGCCCCGTTTATTCAAGCTCTGGCATCTTTAACCAGAGAAACACAGCAACTAAATGTTTAAAACTGTGAGGCAGAGGAAGTTCAAGGTAAACTACATCATCCTCACTTCCCCAGCTGCCACAATTCCAGCTTCAGAAACCTTCTTTTCAGGCATGTGAAATTTTCTGAGCTTTGATGGCTCCTGACTGAATAAACTCTACATGTTGTGGCTGGATGGAAACCTGCTGGACAGGATAGAAACGTTTGGAAAACTTCCCTAGACCACCTGGAGGATCAGCTGGTGAAACAGTATTATAGAGCTGAGTGTCATCAGCATATTATTTAGTTTGTTTCCATGATCCGAGCCGGTGGGAGCATGTAGATGCTGAACAACAGGGGGCCCAACATGGAGCCCTGGGGAACTCCACATCATGTTTGGCTAGAAAGTTTGCAGTCTATTATTATGTCTTATTACGAAAACAATAATTATCACATTTTTATTTGATAATCCATTATCACACTTTCACATTGAAGTTAAGAACTAAAAGATAATCCATTGTGTTTCACAACTGACTGGATAATCATGGTGATTTTACTAGAGTCTGAATAATTACTACATGTTGTTTGGTTTGTTAACCTCTTGGTGATTGAAATGTCTGGAAAACCATAGAAAGGATAATCTATCCATCACAGCATTCCTGAGCAACTGTAGACAATATAAGTGATCTATTGGAGTTCTCTGAGTTAATTTCCAGTTGTTGTTGACCAGGTGACACCAAAGCTTTTAGCAGCTATACCTGCATCATTTCATGTCAGAGTTCACTAATCAAATGATTCTGTCTCTGTTGGGGTCTACAGAATACAAAATCTAGCTGAGTTGTGAAGGTTAAAGCAAGAAGCCCACCCATAGGGAGACAGAACTGGCTCTTCTAATGCTCAGTGTGAAACATATTTCACCTTTCTGGGACTCAAAAACTCTCAGCCACCATGTAGAAGGCTCACATCTCGTCAGGATTTTAAGGTCAAAGCTAGTCTGGGAGTGAGAAACACGTTTATTTCAGGCTAATATTTACAGAACAGCAGCAACCTGATGAGACAAGCATTAAATGTGGCTGCCTCCTCGCTTGATAGCCACAAATTACCCCTGATAAGCTGTTAATAGGATTCGCTTTAGTGTGCCTGAATTAAAACCAGGTTTTCCGCCTGCTTTATTTCAGACAGCTGCTGTAAAACGAGTGGAAAATGCGGTCTTATATCATCCAGGTGCAGTTTTATTGTTCCTGCGGTTACCTCACAGCGCCACATATTGCTTCTGTCACTGTATTTTTTTTTGTCTTTCAAGTGAACGGCAGATGCCGAACAAGGACTTATTTCCATCTGGAAGCATGTTGCCAACATGCTACAGCTGATAAACAACTAGCCAGAAAATCTGCTCTGACTCCCGGAAGAAACCGGATGTCCTGCACCGAACAGTTCTACACTGACTGAGACATACTGTTAGACCTTTTTCACATCTCCACTCCAATCCCTTCTTTGTCAAAACCTGCAGAGATTTCTCTTCAAAGACCCCCACGAAACTCTAGACAAGGTTTATTTGATTGCTAGTCAAAATATGTGGTGTCACTCTGGAACAACAAAGCCTATAACTCAGAAGTATTACAGAGAGTATGACCAGACTCCATGTGAATCCACACAAGCAGCTCGAGTTGCAGCCACTGACCACCGAAACCTGTTATTCAAGCTTCTCTGCTGTAAACACGACGCGACTCGATGGCTTTGCTCTCTCATTGCCCTGATTGTTGTGAAGCGGTCATCTGGACAGAACGCCCCAGCATGCACAATCTGCTCAGATATTAAGCTTTACGGTCAACACTGATACTGTACGCTCAAGAAGAGGCAGCATCATGAGGAAGGTTGGATCGTTTATCATGGTCAGTTTAAACCTTACAAACCTGCTAGGTCTTCCCCGGGGGGTGAATTGTGAGGGATGCTTTTAGGTGATCTAGGGAAGTTTTCCAGAAATTTCTATCCCATCCAGGAGGTTTACAATCCAGCCACAACATGTAATGTTTATTCTCTACATGGTAAATAAATAACTGATCCATAAAGCCATGATTTATTACATTTTCATAATAAAAGAAGTTCAGTGAGAAACTGAAAATTAATCTATAATGTTTTACAGTTAATTGGGAACTATCAGCCAAAGATTACATATGGAGTTCCCCAAGGCTCCATGTTGGGCCCCCAATTGTTTATCCTGCTTTGACCAGCTCAAATCATGGAAACAGACCAAATATCTGATCATGATTCTCCTGAGGACACTTAGCTCTATATTACTGCTTCAACAGCTGATCCTTTATGCCAGGGGTCTGCAATCTTCACAATCTAAAGAGCCAATTTTGCTAAATAGAACTAGTTAGGAGCTGCAAATGTTACATGAAAATTTGGCAAAAGACAACAACTTAGATAAATATCTATGAAAAGAAATTTGTCATTACTGAAAAACAGATCTATTTTTAGGTTTCTATTTTTTAGAATATTTTCCTCTATAGGATGTAGATATTTGTTAATTAAAAAACTCAGTTTCTCAACTAAATGACAAGAAAGGTGGATCTAAAAGAATATTACTTGTACTTTTGCTGTCATTATGTTGGTGTAATTCAATGCAAGGATTTCATGAAAAAAAGCTAAAACCTGCATTAGTCACAATATATATATTTAACAGCATTAGTTGGTTTTTATGATATTATCCATGTTATCAATAGCCACTTTGGAAGGTCCAAAGAGCAACTTTGGACCACAAAGACAACACCATTATTTATCACATTTCTATCGTAAAAAATAAATCACTATCACTATGTTGCTAAGAGACGTGGAAATAATAATGAGGCCTTAATTTGATGACAGTATTCTGGTCCTCTATGGCTGGAATAAAGCCGAGAAACTGAGCTGGAGGTGGTTTAGTGAGGAAAAGAGGGAGATAGGAGCAGAAAAAACTGGAAATGAGGAAAAATTGAAATAAGCCCAGGATTGGGAGGATGACAAGTAGATGAGAAAAGGCTCGATCAATGTTGATCTGTGTTATTTCTACAGTTTTCTTCTTCTAGTAGGCATTTATCGTAGCTACATCTACTGATAAGTTAATTTTACACCATTCATCCTCATAACCTGACACCTGAGTCTGTCCTGGAGACAGCATGTCTGGTTGGAGACTGGGATTAAAAGAGTTCAGCTTTCATGTGCAGTTTTATATTTTAAAAAACCAACAGGTACAACAAAAATAAAATCAAGGCTTGAGGGATTGTTAATGTAGTCTATAGAGACCTGAACAGTCATGCCTAAAAGGCTGTTTTAGAGGGAAATAAAATGAAAATCTAAGTTGAGGTCATTTGTAGAACAAAGTAATTTGCAACCTTCTGCAAAATGAGAAAGATCATGTCAGTATTGAATCATTACCAAGAAAGTTTGCTTGAGCTTTCTTATATCTAAAGATGTTTGCAAACATTGAAATTCTACACACAAATTTCTCACCTTAAACCTCACAAATCACATATTTTCATGTTCAAAATGCTCTTACAAATCTTGAAATACATGCAAACTGATCTCCCGGTAAGCCCCGACAAACTCCGTTACAATTTCAATGTTGGTGTATTTTTATCATTTGTGCATAAGTATATTTATTTTAAGCATTTATTTGTAAAGCGCCAATTCATGACAAAGTCATCTCAAGGCGTTTCACTGACAATCAGTTTAAGTAATCTGACTGTCATACATTAATATTTACTAGCCAATTAATAACCTGCATCACTGCTGCAGAAAGATTTAGAGTCACGTTAGCTTTGGTCTGTAAAGACAGCAAATAACTAATTTACCAGAATATAAATAGGCTTCTGAGAGGCTTCTGAGAGCCTATCCACTCATTATAGAGGGGAGCTTAAAGCAAAGCCCTGCGGGTCACATGATCTTTGAGAGACGGATCCACACCTGTAAAGTTACATCTGGTTTCTGCAGAGAGCAGCCCCCTGGGAGTACCGACTGACCCCAGAAATCGTCCGGTATGACTCACATTAGGCTGATGTTTGGCTCAGAAGTTACACGGTATATCCCTTTAAGTAAAAGCAGATATGAGGGTAAAATATTAACTTTATCCAGAAAGAAAAAGAGCTTTTTCATATCAGAAGTAGTTTTTCCATAAATAAAGCGCTTTAATGAACTGACTGCATGCAGGTCTTTGACTCCTCCTACTGTTTTCTGCATTTCCTGATGTGGATGAGAGCCGAGCTGCAGAGTGTGATTTCACCCCTGCCAATTCGTATGAAGCTCCGGTTTTATCGGAGGGCCGATCTGAGCACTGCATGCTCAGGAACGGAGGCGTAGAGGTGGTTGGGGGGATGGAAGGTATGACACACGGCCTGGTCTGAAGCCCAGATACCCGGGTCGTGTTACGCCGGAGAGAGGCATGAGGAAAAAGTCAGTGAAGATGGCTGGCGGGAGACACAGCAGATGTCCGTTTTATCCTTCCATCAGCTCCACAGCCGACTCTGTTCTCCTTTATCAGTGTAAAAGAGGAGAAAAGAGAAACTGATCTGATGCTTCTAATCTGCTAAGTAGTTTCTTTAACTAAAAAAGTTTAGGCAAGAACTTTTCAAGCATTGACACATAACTTCATAAAAAACACGTTTTGAAGGATAAGTTTCGGTATTTTTCAACCTGGACTTATTTTCTGGCATGAAATATGATCATTTACTCACCCAGACAGTGTTGGTGTAACTTGAACTCCTTTAGGAGATATTTAGACCCACACGTGATCAGAGTACATCCAATATGATGGGAGCGAACGGGGCCACCTCCACAGCCTCTAAAAATGGCAATTTCTGCTACAAAACTCCTTCATTTCACTAATGTTTTGTTATGAATCGCTGGTCCCATCACTCTGTGAGCTCCATGCAGCTCAGAGTTGTGTTTTTGTAGCAATCCGTCGTTATTTACAGCCATTACAGGTGCTGTGATGCGGCCAGGAAGTGACGTCATTGACGTAGAAAATAGGTCCAGGTTGAAAAAAAATGAACTTATCCTTTGATCCTACTTTGATCTGGTGGCCGTTTTTCACACAGACGCATCATTTGATCCTTTTGGAGATGGAGAAAAAATGAGATTTTACAGCAACAAGGAGGAAACTGCAGCATGGAGCAGAAACTGGACCGAAGTCCTGAAACCAAGACCTCAGAGATGCATCTCGACCTTCACCTATTCCATCTACTGATGGCTGGGGCCTCATCAGAGATGGTCTCCACTGAAACGAGGCTTTCAAGAAGCCAGAAAAGGCTGAGGATGTCCCATGACCCGAGAACTGGACTGAAGATCGGTGGGAACGGGTCTGATGGAGGGACGGATCCTTCTCAGAACCCAGACCTCATCATGATTGGACAGAGAACCGAACAAAAGGCAGAATCATCTAAAGAAGAACTTTGGAAAGTCCTTGACGGGTCCTGGAGAACTTCTCCTGAAGACTACATGGAGATTTTTTCTGAGAGGAAAATAAACCTCAGAACTGGACAAGCTGTTTACGCCTCACGGATGTTTGCACATTTCAATAAAACCTTGGAGATATTTCCTGCTTCCTGGTAAAACACGAAGAAACGAAGGTTCCTCCGAGTGTTTACACTGCTTCGCGTTGTCCCCGTAAACCGCCGGCTCTGGTGGAGGAGCAGCAGGAAATCTGCTTTCAAACTCATTTTAAATAAAGGAAGCTGCAAGAAAACCATGAAAAAGAGAAAAACTGACAGTGAAGGAAAAAAAAGAGGGAGAAGACGTTGAGTCAGAGCGAGTCAGCGACATGTGTTATTTATTTCCCCGCTGTAAACACAAAGACAAGGCAGCCCTAATCAATAGCAAACTACAGATTGTAAATAGACGGCTCTAATAGCCTAAACACGGACTGCTATAGTTACACCCCATAACAGAGGAGGGGGGGGGGGGTCCCAACGTAAAAAACGCACAAAGACGAGTAAAGATTCTCCTGGTATGTTCCACGATTCATACCTGGAAAAGTTTTTAAGTTTTCCTGGAATAATCCAACCAGAAAGCTGCTGTCACTAGAAAAAAAGTCACTCCAAAAACAAATACTGATAAAAAACAAACAAACAAAAAAAAACAGCATTTCTGCTGGAAATAAGCAAAAAATCTGCCAATGGAGCAAGTGAAAATGATCTTTCTAAGATTTTTTTTTTAATAAAACAAAATATTCAAGCCTTAAGGGATCTTTTAATCAGCTGGAAAAACTTGTTCTTCGCTTTATTTAGTGTTGTGAAGTTTTGTGTCTCGTAAGTTAGTGGTGCTCAGAAGTCGTATTTCCCCCGATTGTTTTCAGACAAGTTCCTGTATCTGAATGAAATGTTGCTCTTTAGCTGATTGGATCTTATATTAAGTATGATGAGATATTTTGACTAAAATTAGAGAAATGCACTTTTTAGGATTTGGAGTTTTTGCAGTGCTGAAAACCAGAGGTGGAAAAAGTACTGAAAAACTTTCTACTCAAGTACACATCTAACAACTAGAAGGGTAAAAGGACTTAATTTAAAATGTAATTTGAGTAAAAGTTACTTGCAGGTGCATCTGAATCACGCAGACTTTGTGGAGAAACACACATTTTTACAAAAAATCTTTGTGCTAGTTTTTTTTCCTTAATTTTAGTTAAAAAAAATAGTAAAATATAATCCCAGACAAGACAAGAAATAAAAATAATGAATATAAAAGACAAAGAAAATCTAATTTAAAATTGTGAATTTAAAAATCCGCTTATCCGTATTTTTTTACTCAATTTTCCCACCCCAATCCTCAAGCCTGTGTCACACTTACGTTTATATAAAGCCACTTTTTCTAATAATCGCCCTTCCATTAAACAAAGTGGCAATTTAAGCTTTTTTCCATTTGAACCATTTCTACTGATGGAAATTAACCGTAATCGCTCAACTTATTTTGCTTTAATCTGTGTTTAGACATCAGGCATCAAACTTTCAAAAAGGTCTGGAGTGCTGTTAAAAACATGCATTAAACATGATTACATTTCATTTTTAATTACAAGCTGTCTCAGGCTGCTACATTCAGACGCAACGAGTGAGTAAAATGAGACCCGCAGCCTGAAATTACTGCTCATCTGGTGACGTGATTAGAGAGGAACCTTCCTGTAAACACCAACCCTAAATCTCACGTCTGCCCCATTAATGCCACGTAAAAATAGCCCATCAGTTTATATATAGTCTGCGTGCACTGTGGATAAATACTGGAGTTATGCGGCTTTGTGTTCACATTATGAAACCCTGTGTGTGTGTGTGTGTGTGTGTGTGTGTGTGTGTGTGTGTGTGTGTGTGTGTGTGGATTTGGTTGCTCATGCAGTGTCAGAAGTCATCAGGGTGAGGCGGAGCGGCGACCCCGTGACCCCCATCAGAGATCTGAAGTGAGGCACTTAGCGGTTGCCCCCTCCCCTCCTTCCTTCCTCCACCGTCCTTCTCTGATTCCACCGCTGCTGCTAATAAAGGCAGCGGGAGGCTAATTCAAGTCAACAGACGGAGCGGAGTCCCGGAGAGGAGAGGAAAAGTCGGAGGTGGTGCTGTCACTCAGTTGGCAGCGCACCGATATCACGCTGAAAATGAAACAGGAAATTCATTCCAACTGGACAAATGTGAACCAGAGGGTGGGAGCAGACGCCGCGCTGCAGGGTTTTTACAGTTTCACCCCGTTCCATGTTGGGAAACGTCGCGTTTAACCAAAGCACAATGAGAGCTGATGCAGCTGCCTCGTAGTCTGGAAACGATGATGCACAGATCAGATAAGGAATCTCTCCGCTGGGTACTGATAAGGTGATCACATGATGTGCTGTGCCTGGATGCTTCAGCATCACGTTTTTCCTGAACCTGAATCGATTTAAAGTCACTGAATCGTTTCGGATCGTTCTAAATGAACTACAATCGTTCATAAATCGTATCGTAACCGCAAACCATGATATGAATCGAATTATTATTAAAATAAATCGTTACACCCCTAATACCATCCCGCTGGAGTCAATCGATATCGATACTGGTATCGATCTGCCCATCTCTACTGTAGCAGAAATGGGACCAACCTAATAGAATTATGAGAACTTTTATTTTTATTTACACCTTACTGTTTGAATATTATGTCCTCTGGTTTATGAAGGTGGTTTTAAAGCTGCAGTCTACAGGTCTGTCTCAGAAAATTAGAATATTGTGATAAAGTTCTTTATTTCCTGTAATGCAATTAAAAAACATGAAATGTCATACATTGTGTATTCATTACAAATCAACTGAAAT
>JAVQJG010060196.1:0-12278 GCA_036024015.1 Craterocephalus amniculus | reverse complement strand
TTTCCGGGTTTTTTCCCCCTAACAACGAGTTGAATTTAGACTTTTAAATCGAGGTAAAAGGACTGATAATTTTACTTTACAGTAGAAACAAAAGTGAAAAGGGCTTGCCGCTGTTAGATGCGGTAAATGTGGCCGGTGAGCATTTAAATGCGGTCCGTGCGGTCCATTGACAAAAAATTGTGCACGAGCACTTCTAGCGATTACGTCAATATCGCAGCTCGCGCACGCGTCGCAACACGCAGAGCCCCAACCCGGCAGGAGAATCTCTTTTCTCCTGCTTCATTCAAGTCACTGCTCCTCAGTAAACACAACCTTCATCTGACCTCTGTTGTCAGCTTTGTATTTTATGCAGAGCGTCATCCTCCCAGCGGTGTTACTGGATCTCCTTCCCTCTTTGAATGTTGCCTGAAATGTGTGGAATAGAGGAGTGTAGACGTTTTCCTTTGTTTTTTGTTTTTTTTCTTGTCTTACTCACTATTCTCTCTCAGTCCATCTCTCTAAACTTAAATCATACATATTTTTTTCTTGTCCAGTTTATGACAGGAACTCATTTTGCCTGCAGTTTTATATTTTTTACATGAAAATGTAATTTTCAACAGGAAACAAAAGAACAGATTTTTCTCTGGGAGCAATTTATTTAGTTAAAGTGAAATTACATTGCAACTGCCCCATTAAAAATGTTTTTGTGGATGAAAACATTATAAACCTAAAACAATCATAGAAATATAGATGTTATTTAAAAAGATATTAAAATGCTATATTGGAGCTTAGCGACGGGTACTGAATTCTGTGCTTCTATACCTAGTCCCATAAAATTTGATGGTAACATGTTTTGGTTTTTAAGTGCCAGGGTTTGCGTTAACCAGATATTATCGAGCTGAGGGAAAAATTGTGAAGGCCTCTGTATATGCCAATGAGCAAAAGTACAGAAAATTGGTAGCGTTGGGTACCGGTACCTTATCAGTTTGAACGTGAAGATACCCATCCCTAAGTGTAAATGCTGAATTGAGTTGCCAGTTTCTGTGTTACCTGTTTTAGACACTGCAGATCAACCGTTACCTTTCCCTCTTCATCCAGGTAAACTGTCAGAGATGAAATCTACATGGTCACCAGGGCCCATCTCTCACAGCCAGGCCTCTCTGTCTCATGAGCTGTGGAAGGTCCCCCAGGGCCCACGGAGCAGCACCACAGCCCCCTCACGCCCCCCACCCGGCCTCACCAACACAAAGCCCTCCTCCACCTGGGGCGGCAACTCTCTGGGTCTGGCCCAAGGCTGGAGCAGCTCTTACACCACAGGTAGTGTTGAAGCAATGCTCCCACCCACAAACATTGTCATGCCTCCCCTCTCACTCGTTTCCATATCCAGAAGCACATGAGAAGGATTTTACAATGAGTATTAATGTGACAACAGACAACAGCAGATAAAACTGAGCAATTTACAGCGAGAGTACTTCTCTTAGTTGCATCAATTATTTTATTCTAGGGTTGTCACGATACTAAGGACGGTGCTTAATACTTGGTTTTATTTGCAGTCCTATAGAGCTGAAAAAAATAAATACCACAACAATACACCAAAAAGCAGAGGCCCAGAGTTCTGTTTGCTCAATGTGGCACAAAAAGTACAAAACTGAAGAAAAACCCTCTAGTTAGTGAACTTGTTTACGTATGTGTCATTTTCTTCACAATATTGTAAAACAGATCAAGTAAACAACAGAACGAAACACACACATTTTTTTAAGTCGATTTATTAATTGGACAAAAATTTTAAAAGAAGAACTTTTAATTGATTTTATCTACGATCTACATTAAAAGGCATCAGTATGTGACTGGAAGGCAGACTGGGATCAGCCAGTAGCAGCTGATGGAGCAGCTCTGCCTGCTCGTCTCTACACATCCGAAACAGTTTCTAGATTTCTCTGAAAAGTATACAGAGGTCTAAAAACTTGCTAATTAGTTTTAACATTCACAAAGTGAGTATAATCAACGATCCATTCAGCCAAAGTTACTGACTCCAGTTCAGCTGATACTGGGAAGTAGGACCTTCATTCTGACAGAAGTCGCTCTCATCCGTATCAGGTACCACGTGGAGTACGGACAGCTCCACCAGGACCAGTAGCTGGCTGGTTCTGAGGAACCTCACTCCACAGGTACAGTTTCCACTCCGTTTCTTCTCTACAGAATCATCTGGATCTGTACTCTGAATTAATGGAGTGGGCTACTTTTCTTTTTAAACAGATCGATGGTTCGACTCTGCGTACACTGTGCATGCAGCACGGCCCCCTCATCACATTCCACCTCAACCTGACACAGGGGAACGCTGTGGTGCGTTACAGCTCCAAGGATGAAGCTGCCAAGGCTCAAAAGTCCCTGCACATGTATGTAAAACTAAGGTTCAAACTGTGAAGCTCTTCTGATACTCACGGTGGTTTTTATACTTAACATTTTATGATTTCCTTTCTTGTCCGACCAGGTGCGTGCTTGGAAACACCACCATCCTTGCAGAGTTTGCAGGGGAAGAAGAAGTGAACCGCTTCTTTGCACAGGGCCAGTCACTTGGCGGAACAACCAGCTGGCAGGCCACCCCAGGCACCAATCAGACGAGGATGGGGGGGTCCGGGTCCGGAGCCTCGCATCCCATCGGTCACTCGCACCACTGGAACAACAACAACGGCGCCGGCAGCAGCAGTAGCAGTGGCCTTGGAGCGGGAGGAACGAAGACGGGAGGAGAGCTGCTTTGGGGCGGCGTTCAGCAGTATTCTAGCCTGTGGGGACCCCCCAGCGGAGAGGAGGGACGGGTCATGGGGAGCCCCACAACAATCAATACGCTGCTGCCTGGCGACCTGCTGAGCGGAGAGTCCATGTAGGGCAAAACAAACCCCATAGGAGCAAAAACCTTGCAAATCAGTGTGGAGATAATCAAGCGTGGGTGTGACATTGATGAGGAGAGACTCGAGGAAGACGAGGCTACGTGTTTCACTGCTTGACCTCGTCGGCCTCCTCCGCTCCTCACGCGTCGAATGACTTTTAAGTTGCAGTTCTTTAGTGAATCTCGGCGAGAGATTTTGATCACAGTGTTCACCTTTTTCGCTCTTGGAGACACAGGAAAGAAGTCTTTCATTCATCAAAGAAAGAGAACTTTTTACAGAAACAAACTTTCGGAGAAGCCGTCGTGTAACATGTACTTTTAGTCAAACTGACACGGCGACAAGCTGCCATCTTTGAACTTGCGTAATCCCTCACTGCCTTTTGAGGCAATCATACTGCACCTCAGAGATCATGAGAAGAAAAAAAGGCACCATTCCCAAAGTAAAACCCTTCAATCAGAGTGGTTGTCAAACATTCAGCTGGTCCAGACTCCACATTTGTTTCTCTCAGCACTAATATTAGCCTTAAACGATTTCCTGCCCTGCTATCCTCACTCACTCTGTACTTGGTGAAGAAGCATATGGACACTTGCACACCCTTATTTCTGAGCCAGTGAAACCTGAGTGGAAAGTACATGCTGCTGCGGCTTAACATAAGCAACCACAGCTCACAACTTCAGTGCATTTTTATTGCAGGCAGAATGAGTTCCCCACAAAAAAACTGCTCAAAGGGAATGATGCAACTCTGTTCGCCTTGTTCAAGCCATTTATTTTTGTAGGGTTTTTTCCTTCTTCTTCTTCAACCATTGCAAACAAATCTAAGAAATGATATTATTCAAACGTGTCTGTCAATCTTATCCGGTGGGGGAGGTTGTTTGGGTGGCGTGTACAGTTAAAACCAACCACTGCTATTACTACGGAACTGTAAAGAAAAACACTTCGATGCACCTCAGCTCATCTGCGGGCCACTCGCAGTTTGGTCTCAGCCTCCGATGCACTCACTGACGTGGAAAAAAACACCTCAATTTGTTGTCCGCCCCATCCTACCACTGTCCGCCCACTCCTCCTGCAAACACACCATTTCAAGTGACGTGCAATATAAGCCACAGACTCTACCGTCCAAGCACCCTGCGATAGAGAGCAGACTGTAAAGAATGAGTGAACTGCAAAACCTTTATCTGCCCTGCAAACCCCCACCGCCACCACAGATAAAAACTGCCACTACTTCCCCCTTAGAGAGCGTGTGAACTCAGGAGAGTAGCAAGCTGGTCCTCAACCATCTTCTGTCCGAGATACAAGGACGTACGTACAAAGCACTTCTTCAGCCGGCCGCCTCTCCACTCTTACGCTAGAGACTGATGTTCAGGAGGAGGACGTGCGTGTGTGTATGTGTGTGTGCACATAGTGTGTTTGCGTGCGTGTTCGGGGAAAGGTGACAAACCAAAACGAAAGGGGGCCTGTTTTTTTTTTCCTTATCACCCAGAAGACCAGATCAAGTTTTTTTTTGTTTGTTTGTTTTTTGTCCACATTTTAGTAAATCTGAAACAAAGATTTGTGAATAGGTGGTTGATGATAGCACTTAGAGCGCCGCTGCTCGCTGTACCCTCAATGCCAACAAATAGAAGAAAGGAGAAGCAACACTGGCAAATAAAAACTGATAAAGCAAAGACAAAAAGAGCAATCTGCTTAGTGGCTTCTCTAGATACTTATTTTTTAACTTTATGTGGATGTGAACTTTTATTTTTTTTCTTCTTTCTTTTTTTTAATCCTTCTTCCCTCAAGTCCGTGGGACCACAGGATGTCAAACATGGTAGCAAAGTGAAGGGAAATACAAAGAAAAACTAACTCAAACCAACGATAGGTGTGGAGGGGAGAGACCCCGAAGCACTCGTCCTCACCATCTTTTTATCAAAGTAAATATCACTGTTACATTGCAACTCTGAAATCTTTAGCCTTGCTGTCGGGAAACACTCGACGTGTCCGTGTTCTACTGGGTCCGGCGGGGAGGATCCTCATCTCATCTGTCCTCGCCATCGTTTCTCACCATTGGAGGCCCTGCCAACCTGAGTGTGACCGTGTGGCCACTGAGTGCCTGCCTGCTGCAGAGTGCAGTGCTGCAGCAGCCCTCACCCCACCCGCCCCTCACCAGCCTCCCTGCGGACCCCCCCACAGACTGGCATCCCTCCTCTTCCTCCTCCACAAGAGCAGCTCTTTCAGAACTGGCCCCCCCTCCCCACCTGTATGAAATTTACTACTACTGCTACGCCAGAGTCTGTCTGTCCTCAGCAACCTCCACTTCCACTCCCCCCTCCTCTCTCCTGCAAGGATCACTTTAGTCCGAGACGGAGTCGTTGGATGCGTTTTGACTTTGTTTTTGTTTCCTGGTTTGTACTTTATGGAATTGCCAGTGTGTATTTTTTTTTATTTTGTTGTCGTGAGAAGTTTGCTGACGTTGTTGCTGTTATCATTGATTATGTAGTTGATGATTGTTTATGATGTTAATTTCATGGCTTTTAAATATTGGTTTTTATGCAGTGTTCAGCTTCACTCCTGCCCCTCCCACTGCCTCCGAGGCCGAACCGGCGCCTGGTTTAGAGGTACGCCTCAGTCATGCAGCAAGGCCGTACAAAACGCAGATATTAGAGGAAAATGGGGATTAAAGAGTCAAATCAAGTGGGTGATCCTCCAGGATAGTGAGCCAACTTCCCTCTGTCCATCCTGGGGCGTCGCACCTACGTCATCCCCCCTCTTCTTACCGTCGATGGGCCTCACTCGCACTGGTGCTTTAACTCTGGGAGCACTCAGTTACACTTATCGAACCACCTCAACTGACAGCAGCCTTCCATTTCTATGCAAAGACAAGGCGGTCTTCATTCGCAGCCACCCCCGACTTCTGCCACTGATCTCTCAACCTTTACTACCAGGCAGCTTCTCCCGAACCCTCATCAGGATAACCTGTAGGGGGCGACACCATGCAGACAGAGCTATTTGACGACGTCAAACCACCTGCTGGAGGCACTACTTGTTGGCAGTCACGTCTTCAGTCTTGTGCCAACTGATTTGCTAATATGTACTTCCACTTTTCCGTGTTGTAATCGGTCTTTATTCCGAGGAGAGTCGGGCTGTTGTTGCTGCAGGGGGCGTACTCTCCAAGCTCCCGTCGCAGGAGGCTTGAGGAGCACAAGGGCAGGACAGATGAATGGTGCTGGTCTTTCACCGACAGGGGGACTGGAAATTTTAGTGGATAACAAGGCTGCAATAGGGTGGGGGGGCTCCCTGTATGTGTCTGTGCACTGTTTATGCGTCACATCTCTTTAAAAACCAAAAACATTATCTTTTTCTTTATCATCAAGATTTTCACAAAAACTACAAATGACAAAAAAAGGATGAATAATAATAATAATGGATAAAAAAAAAAAGAAGGAAGTTTATTTGAGCTGCGCAATCCGAGGCCGAGACGCTCAAGTTGCATCTCGCCTCCGGAACCAAGTCTTAAAACTTTTGGGGACTGACCCTCTTCCAGAGTCTGCTTCGACTCACATCATCCAACTAAACAATCACTTTTTGCCTGTGCTGTTTGTGAGATTGTTCCTAAAAACCTGCATTTACTCCACACTGGACTTGAATAAAGGAGCTGGTGTTGACGGTGGTGGTGTTGGGGGGTGGGGGGGGCGGGGTAGGAAGAGGAACTGGGACAGAGGTGGAGCCTCAGATGTGGACTTCATGACGTAGCACCACCACTGAGAGCCCAGCCTTCTCCCACTGCCTCATCCACACTCTTATCTACCTGTTAGGTGATCCCCCCTCCCCCGCTTTTTTTCTTTTCTTTGTTTTTTAAGCAACTGGAGCTCGGATTAAATCTGCTTCTAAGTCACAGATCAGACAAGGGTCTGGGCAGGGACCCCAAAAAGAGTTAAATTAGCAGATCTCTCTTTAAAAACAAAAAGGCCTGGGTTGAATATGCACACGCTAGCTCCTACACACAGCGAACAACCATGAGGAGGTGACTTGTGTGTAAGGCTAGACCTCTGTTTTCCACTTAGCCAAAGCCCTCTCCACCTGCCCCGGCTTCAGCCCTGACCCTGTGTATCCAACGTATTTCCCAGAAGACGAGATCATAAACATATCAGAGTAATACGAAATAATGAAAAACAAATACTTGAATCAAAAGAAGCGCCAATAATGTAATGTGAACACTTTTTGTAGTTTTTTGTTTCATTCATACACTTCAGAGATTTTTGATAGCAGTTCAGAGTGAATCAAATTCAAAGATCGATATAAAGGCAAAATTTACATCTATCGTATTTGAGTGTTTTGCACAAGGCTGCTTGTACTGTATGAATGAATGTTTGCCGTGTGAGGTGAAAACATGTATGAGAGCTCGTGATTACAGCGGAGGACGTTCCGCCTCGTGTTTCTTTTCAATTCAGTATACTTGTTATTGGTTTAATTTTTTCCCTTTTTTTTTTTTTGTTTTTTTTGTTTTTGCTTGTCAAAACTATATTCTAATGTTGTAACTAGCCTCTAGCGTTGCACTGAGTGTCGGCCTCACCCCTCATCCAGCTATATGAACAACACGATACAAGTACTGAGGGGAGACGGGGACAGTTCATGTGTAAATGTTTACTCAAGGACTAAATATAAGTGTGTTTTTTTATGTAATGTTTATCTACCTTAGTGGCTTTCATTGTGGAATAATCCAAGAAAGTATGGATCATAATTGAGTATTGCACCATTTTTCAGACTGTAAACCTTAAAAGGAAAAAAAAGAAAAAAAATGTATGTAAAAAGAAAAAAAAAATCTGAAAAAAAAGTATTTTGCAGACCTGTGGCCATAGATATGGTAGAAGGATTTTGGCTCTCCCAAATCTGAGCAAATGGGGAGTGAAGGACAAGACATCAGACTGAGCCTTGGCTTCTAGGGCTCACCTCAGAGGTGCCTACCTTTCTTTTCTTTTCTTTTCTTTTCTTTTTTCTTTTGGGTATAGCTTATATGCTCTCTCAGTTCTCTCATGTTGTCATCAGTCTTCTGTAAGGCCACTGACAGTTTACAGTTTATTTTCTGGAGTTCAGAAGAAAACAAATCAGCAAAATGGAGGAGGAATTAAACCACAGATGTTGGAAAAAGAAAAAAAAGACAGATGCTTCCATTTAAAAACAAAAAAAAGAAAGATACAGTGCGACACAAGTGTTTTGCAGAATGAAGATAATTTGTGCTACTTTCAGAACTCTGGGATTGAACAGTGTTGTCTTGTTCTGTTTAACCTTCTTTTCTGTGTTAATGTTGATTTCATGGACTGTCTGAAGCCTGTTTGTTTTATGTGGATTATATTTTTTTTTTCCTTTATAGAAAAAGAAAAGAACAAAAAAAAGACATAATTGCTCTTGCACACACGAAAAAGTGGATCTTGTCTCAGGAAGGCCAGGGTTCCAGAGTACCAACTCCACGCCATTTTAATGTACATTTTTTTGATGAGTCAAAAAGAAAAAAAAAAAAAGAAGAAAAAAGGATGACTTAAAGAAACAATTTTAAGCACTGAAAGTTATGGATTTCAGAAGAAGAAAAACTTTTGTTTCTAAATCCGTAGCAGTTACATAATAACCAAATAATGGACTTTAAATGAAAATGGAGTGCTTTATATATAAATCTATATATTAAAATTGCTTTACATTTAAAAACAAAAGTGATCGAGTTTGTTTAGAGAAAAAAAAAAGACGGTGAATAACATGCAAATGCTGTATGTTTGAATCTTTATTGTGTTTTTTCTTAATGAGGTCCCGTCCTGACTGAATCAGGAATGTTGTGCATTACTCTCTTTCTCTCCTTCTCCCACTGCGGGTATAATTAATAGATAAATCAGACTTTTTTGGAGCATTTTTCACATTTTTGGAGGATGTTTGTAAAACGAGCTGGTTGTAAAGGATCATGAAACTATGCACAAGTGTCGGGTGGGGGCAGAAGATGGGGATTTTATGGCCTACTTCTAAGTGGCTGATCTATTGCAGGGGTTTTGGGATCCAATGTGTTTTTAGTTACTGTTTTTTTGTTTTTGTTTGGTTTTTTTAAGGGGGCGACGGGACGGGATGGAGAGGCGTTTGATGTTGAGCCCTCCACCTCCAGCTTCTGCCTCCCTGATTCAGATTGACCTAGCGCTACATCGCCATGCTGTGTATACCTAAAACCAATGAGCGTCTCACTCTTTAGCACTGTGGGATTCTAGCCTGTCACCCTCAAGGGTTTCTCTTTTTTTTTTCTTTTTATTCCTTAGTTAAGATTTTATGGAGGGTGGGAGGGGATGTGTGTTTGGAGCTGCTTTCTTTGTTTTTCTTGCCTCTTGTTTTTGAGATATTAAGAAAAAAATGTCTGTACTGAGAGTTAATGAGAAGTCAGTGGCTTGTAATGTTTTATTTTTTTTCTCTGTATATCTCTTTCTCCTCATAGAATGTGATTGTTAAATGACATGCACCGAAACAAATGTTTTCATGAACTATGGAGCTTCTTTCAAATATTAATAAAATAGCATTTTTTTCTTGGCTGTTAAACGGTCCCCTGCGTTGTTTATCTCCTGCTCCACGACTCTGCAGGTCTTTTGTTTTTTTTACGAGCAGCACTGATGTCATTTCCCTCCAGCGGTCAGGCTCTGAGTGCGAGCTGTCGGGGACAGGCGTAGTAGTTGTCCTGCGGCTGCCGGATGTTTGGGTTGGCGTACACGGGGAAGTTGGCTTCCTCCAGGTGTGGGGAGGCTCTGTGGTTATTTTCGGGGCTTGGGGGCTGCTTCCTGCTCATTTCCTCATAGATGGGGGCGTGAGGCTGCGGTGTTTGATGATCATTCCCCTTCACCTACAAAACACATCGTCATTACTACAGTTTCTGCACAAAGGGATAAATTACATCATAGAATTACACTAAGACTGACATTTTGGATTTTAAAGGGCATTTACTTATTTTAACTTTATGTAATTGTGTTTTCTTTAGATGTCATGTTGTTTTTTGGTGTGTTATATTTATTTATTTTTTCTTATAGACCCCTGCAGGGTAAAAAGAGAAAAAGTAAACCATAAACAACATGAAAATACAGTTTAGAAGAGAAACTGAGTTGTCTAACACAATTTGAAGGATTTGGTAGGATCACATTTATTCAGTGAGTGTATCAGACGAGTATTCTTTTCATTTTCAATATTCAGGAATAGCTCTCCAGGCTTCATGAAGGACTTTTAAAGGCTTTTCTTTGGATAATGGCTGTGTTTTCTTCAACATTTCTGATGAAATGGATTTATACAGTCTTTTTAGTTACGTTTTAACTTTTTAATGGAGTTTATCCACAGATTTATGCCCAGACCTCAGAGGAGTCCTCTCTGTCTGAATTTTGCATTGTCCTGTGTCACTTTTCTTTCTGGTTTAGTGTTTATGTTTTCCATTCAAAGATGACTTCTCCTATACAAAGTTACCTTGAACTGTGATAAGGCTTCAGTGAACAGTAAACGGGTTCACTGACGTGCATTTCTTGCCTTAAGTTTAACAACCGGACTAAGAATGAGAAAAAGGCGTACACAAAAACAACTTGAAGTTTGAATAACTAATAACACCACTTAATAGAGAAATGCTAATTCTTTTTTTTTTTTTTTTGTTTCTTTATTATTTTTGGATAAGATCATTGAACTTCCAGTCTGATTGAAATAACTAAGTAAAAACATGATTGAAGCCTGTGTTGCAAAGCTAAAACTTTCTCCTGAATCAAGTTCTGGACTATTTTCTTGAATCATTTTGTTCAAAATCAGTTCTCACACAAGCTCCTCATCTGAAAGGCGTCACTCAGACGTTCATCCAGTCAGTAAACTTAGAAGTAAAAAGTTATAAATCTGCCATTTATTGGAATTTGTTGATTTAAGTATTTTTTCAGAGTGTAGTTTTAACTTAGGTATATTTACTCTCCTGTCACAAGAAAGTGAGAGAACAAGCAAGTACATCGCAAAGTCTTTTTGGAAATTTGCTTCATATGTTTAAATAAACATTCTGCTCTATCCTACTTTTTTTCATTTTTGATTTATTACAACAAAACAGATCAAACACAACAAGCACTGTTTTCTACTTTAGAAATGATCCTTTCGGCTACATAAGCATCTAAAACATTCAGCACTCACACATCTGTCCATGATCATCCAGCTGAGGGTCAGTAGGAGAAGCCCGGCTGCTACAGAGATAGTCATGAGCAGAGGGGTGGAACTGGGAGAGCACTGGCAAGACGCCTCTGCAACACAAACACACCAACAAGAATTCAGTCTGAAGAGCCGCTCAGGTTAAATCACAGCAAAGTAGAAGTGCTTCTACAAACCTTCAACCAACAAGAAGATCTTGTGTCCATCGGAGGTGATCTGATGTGAGCTGTTCTCTCTGTAGCTCAGCTCCCACATGTAAAGCCCTGTGTCGCTCCGCTTTAAGTGAGAGATGCTCACGTTAATCTTGAGGGACTTGAGTCCTCCATGGAGCTGCAGACGCGCCTGCCGCTCAGAGTCGACCCTGAGCTTCCCGTCCTCAGCCAAGGACAGCAGGGTGGTCTGGCTCTGAGCGCCGCGGTGGTACAGGTGGAGGCCCGCCAAGGTGCTGTGGTCCTGATGAGGGACCAGAGAGAGCCCCAGAGACTGACCTTCTTTGAGTTGCTTAAAGACCAGATGTGCGCTGGCTGGAGGAGGAAACAAATCTGTGTCAGCGTCTTTTTAATTTAAAATCCATTTTTTATTGATTGATTGTGGTTTTTTGAACCTGCAAATCTAATCAGCAAAATATAAACAAATAAAAGCAGGTACTACTCAGAAATTTAGTATATCATGAATAAGTGCATGTATTTCTGTAACATAACTGCACAGATTAAATGTATACATTCATTTCATACCAGCAGTAGTAGTTCAGATTAATAGTTAAAAACAGATCCGATGTTCACATTTCAGAAAGGAACCATTAGAGTTGTAAACAGAACAGACTGAGCACCTGCTAAGAACTTATTCATTGATTCAAAAACCAGAAAGTTTACAGACTGTCCCACTGAGCACTAGACGTCTGTTAGACGTTGTCTCGGCTTTAGACCGAAATTCGCCGTCAGACACAGCTTTATCTAATTAATTATTAAATATTACAATTAAAAAACAACTGTAAGTTGTGTCAACGATGGTCAAATGTTGTTTTAAAACATTTTCACAGTCACTGAGCAATGTATACTGTAGTTTAGATTTAGGCTCGATTTGGACGTCTAAATCAGGACCTCATATCAACGTCTATTTTTAAACCAAATCTAGACCCCTGTATTAAATACATTAAATAATTAAAAAGAACCATTGTAGAATGCAAAACTCGTGTCCGAATATGGACTTAATCATTTTTATGGTCATTGATCAATTTACGGTGAAGTTTAAATTTAG